>PVJI01015426.1:0-41167 GCA_004026765.1 Micronycteris hirsuta | reverse complement strand
TTTCATACTTTTGCCCACCTCCTTTCTTGTTATCGTTCCCAAAATGCTTGAAAACTGAAGGTGGGTGGAGAGAGGGAGAGATAATAAAATATAGCACATTCTGAATCAAGAGCTTGTCTTAGCCCGGCTGGTGTAGCTCAGTGGATTGAGCGCGGGCTGGGAACCAGAGGGTCCCGGTTCGATTCCCAGTCGGGGCACACGCCTGGGTTGCGGGCCAGGTCCCCAGTGAGGGCCATGTGAGAGGCAACCATACATTGCTCTTTCTCCCTCCCTTCTCCTCTCTCTGAAAATAAATAAATAAAATCTTAAAAAAAAAAAAAAAAGAGCTTGTCTTAGCAAGCTTAAGTTAGAGAACCTCTTGGTGCATCTTTATGGAGCCCCAACTCTCCTCCAGCCTTTGACATGGTAAATGACTCAGTTACTCAGGAGATTAACTCAGAATCTACATTATGGATTAACTGGGCTCTTTGCTTTTCTTTCTTTATTCTTCTATCTGCCTTTTGGGTACTTCATTACTTACTAGAATGCCCACCAGAGGGTGGGAGTAAAGAGAATATTGAATCTTAAAAATTGGTACTGATAGAGAACGTGGGTAGGGTGGTGATTAAGGCTATCAAACAAGAGGTATAGCACTTTTATTTTGTTGCGCTTTTACCACAAGCAATGTGGTTTAACTAACTTCGTAGGAAAATGACGTTAAAGTAGATCATTATTTTATCCAGTAAAACAAAATGGCAATTTCAATAGCATTAACAGGGTGCCGAAGCAGTAACGATGTAAACTATAGCTTGGACACCTGGATGGGCGGGGAAAACTTACTGCTAAGGTTTTAGAGCCGATTTTCAACCAGTCACTCCCTTCTCAAAGATGGCCGGCCTCACTTCCCTCACTCAACAAGGACATTTCCAATAGCTTCTTAGGAATTTGAGGTTATTGTAATCCAATACTGTTTGCGTGACAAAACCTAAAATGGCAGACATAGGCCTTTAGAATTTATGGGTAGTGAAGCCACTTTTTTCCCCCGTTCGGCGAAAACGGTCCCCCGCGTCTGGCTTTGTTTTGGGGGGCGTGGTCGCCAGGAGTTAAAATGGCTCCCCTCTGGGATAGGTTTAATAAGAAGAGAAGCTGTGTGGGCAGGGCGTTGCCAGGCCGTTATCTGCTAGGCGTTCCGGGAGGCAGCTCATTTGCCCTTACTAGACATGGCGCTGGCCAGCGTGTTGGAGAGCTCGCTACCGGTGAACCGGCACGGGTTTTTCGGATTCGGGGGTCGTGCGGATCTGTGGGACCTGGGTCCAGGTGGTCCCAGTGATGGGCTCAACCTGGCCGCGCCCAGCTGGGGAGCCCCAGAGGAGCCAAGAATCGAAATACTTCATGGAACCACCACCCTGGCCTTCAAGGTGCGGACCCAGCTGTGGAACCGGGCTAAGTCCCGCGCGCCCGCGCCCGTCCCAGACCGGATCCGCAGTGGCCGCGGCCGCGAAACCCAGGCTGAGCGTCGGGCCCCTTGTCCCGACACCGGCAGTTTCGCTGTCTCATTGCCCCGGGAGGCGTTGGTTCTCGCTCTGGCCGGAAAGAGGGGCGGTGGCGATGGGGGTAAGAGGGAGAAAGAACCTGAGGCTGCTTGGATTGATTCCTAGGCGACTTCAGGTTGCTTCTGCTGAGAAAAGGGAAGGCTGCCCCAGCACTGAACTTAGACAAAGGGAAGGCAGTTGTAACCATTCACCAAAGGTTTTGGAAACTGGCTCTTCTAGGCCAGGGTAACCGAAATGCTACTAGAGGGGGGATCTTGGGAGGCAGTTCTGTACTAGGCCAGACTATTGGGATTCCTGGTCCAGCTTTGCAATAACTTGCCCTGCGATCTTGGGCCAGTCGTTCTATCTCATTAAACCTGTTCCTCATCCATGGGTTATGTTTATACCCATATCACGGGATTGATGTGAAGGTCATGTGACATTAATATGTGGAAAGGTGTAGCACAGCGATTTTCAGCCTTTTTCATCTCATGGCATAAAAGTAATTACAAAAATTCTGTGGCACACCAAAAATATATTTTTTGCAGAGCTGACCAAAAAAAATTGATATAATTTTTATTCGTTCACACTGGACGGCTATTGTGTTGGCTTTTGTCATTTTTTTTTTTATTTGACAATCTAAGGGAAAAGAGGTCAGTGCCCCTGACTAAAAAGTCAGGAATTGCATGTTCTAAAAATTCTTGCGGCAGGTACACCAGTATGCCTCTTGTGGCACACCGGTTGACAATCACTGGTGTATTGTGAAGTATAAAACGACAAAGGAGATGTTTTGGAGTTGCACTGATACAAAAATTAATGTCATGACTTTTTGTGGTCTAACCTGTGGCCTGCTTTGTGTGTTTCTTTGATCTTAACAGTTTCAACATGGAGTCATTGTTGCAGCAGACTCACGGGCCACAGCGGGTGCCTACATTGCCTCCCAGACAGTAAAGAAGGTGATAGAGATCAACCCCTACCTGCTGGGCACCATGGCTGGGGGTGCAGCAGATTGCAGCTTTTGGGAGCGGCTGTTGGCCCGGCAATGTCGAATCTATGAACTTCGAAACAAGGAACGCATCTCAGTAGCGGCTGCCTCCAAGCTGCTGGCCAACATGGTGTATCAGTATAAAGGCATGGGGCTGTCCATGGGTACCATGATCTGTGGCTGGGATAAGAGAGGCCCAGGTGAGTTAAGGTTTCAACCACATAATTCTTGGGCTGCCACTACGGAGAGCAGGGGGTGGATGAACAGATGTGAGAAAGAAAAGGCTTTAGATCAGTGCTGAGGATTTGTTGATTAGTTTCTCAACTCTTTGTTAAAGGAAGGCACTGTAGTGTAGAAAAGAGCATGGAGATAGACCAGCTACGTCATTGGCTACCCATGTGACCTTAGGCTGGTTGCTTTTTTCTTAGTATCTGTTACATTAGTTAAATTATGTAACACACATAAAGCATGTAATTTCTGGCACATAATGTTTTTGCTTCTATTCTCTCCCCCATAAAATAATAAGACCTACAAAAAGTATATTCAAGAATTGAAGTGCATAATGATAGACATAAAAACTCTAGTCAGTGTTGTCTAAGAGAAATATAATGTGAGCCACACATGTGATTTTAAATTTTCTGATGGATTTTTTAAAAAGTAAAGAGTCCTGACTGATGTGTCTCAGTGGGTTGGGTGTTGTCTTGTAAACCTAAGGGTCGCTGGTTCGATTCCCAGTCAGGGCACGTGCCTGGGTTGTGGGTTGGTCCCCAGTTGGGGTGCCTGTAAGAGGCAGCCATTTGATGTTTTTTTGCATCAATGTTTCTCTCCCTCTCTCCCTCCCTTCCCTTCTAAGAATAAATAGATAAAATCTTTAAAAAAAAAATAAAAAGAAAATGGTGAAATCTTAACAATTCATTTAACACAAAATACCTAAAATAGCATTTCCACATGTGGCATTAACCCCATTTCAAGTGCTCAGTAGCTACATGTGGCTACTGTCTATTGTATTGGACATTGAAACTAATACATAGGAAGTAGCAGCTCAAAAGTTAGTCATTTTTCTCCTTTTTTCCCTTTAGGAGTCTTTGACCTAGAAGGAGCCTTGATGCTAATCTTCTTTCTTTGCTTGATATACTCACCCTAGGTCTTATTCTATCATCTCTGAAAAGAAATTCCTTAGCCTAGTTTCCTTTCCAGTGTATAAAAACTTTGTCAGGAAGTTCAACCTTGTATCTGATGTTAGCACCAACTTTAGTCAAGTCGGAATACAGATAGTCACTTTTTGTGTAATTGTCCCCCTTGGTGCTTAAAAATAGTTATTTCTTCCAGTTGTTTTTGTTTCATTCATTTATCTGCTTATTAAATGCCAAGTTTTTCTCTGTGAAGTAATTGTAGGATACCCACCACTTTTACACTCCCTTTGGAGAATATCGGTTCACTACTCAGTGGAGGACGAATGAGATTAAAAAGTGGATGTGGGAGAGGAGCTTAGTTTGCTCCTTTGGAATTGAGACACTTTTCTTTTCTTTCTTTCTTTTTTTTTTTTTAAGATTTTATTTTATTTATTTATTTATTTTAGACAGAAGGGAAGGGAGGAAGAAAGAGAGGGAGAGAAATATCAATGTGTGGTTGCCTCTCACGTGGCCCCCACTGGGGACCTGGCCTGCAACCCAGGCATGTGCCCCGACTGGGAACCGAACCGACGACCCTCTGGTTCGCAGCCTGCGCTCAATCCACAGAGCCACACCAGCCAGGGCGAGCCACTTCTTTTTGAAAGGTGTGAAAGAACAGTTCCATATACCTGATCTATACCAGCACTGTCCAACAGAAATGAAATGTGAGCCATACATGTGGTTTCAAACTTTATAGTGACCACATTTAAAAAATAAAAATAAACAAATTTTAGTAGTATATTTTATTTAATCCAGTAAATCCAAAATATAATTTCATCATGTCATTCTAGCTTCATTTCAAATGCTCAGTAGTCATGCGTGTCTAATGGCTACCACATTGGACTGTGCAGATCCTTTACAATATGATTTGGAACCCTAGGCTTTATTCTCTGTTGTGTGATGTGCATCTTGTGCCCCAAATGGTCTAAACTTTGAGGGCTAGGATTGTTTTAAATATTATCTCCCACAGATGTTCTGTGCCTGAAACCTAAGTCATTTGAATTATACTTGCTTTTTTATTATACAGAGAGGACAGATAAGGCCATTATTACAACGTGAGGTGATATGGGGTGGTATTTACTGTAGAATCCTGGAGTCTTAGTATTTATTTGATTCCTTTGGCTTTTTTTTTTTAATTCTTGTTTATTCAATTATAATTGTCCCAATTTTTCCCCCTTTGCCGTCCTCCATCCAGCCCTTCCCTCGCTCCCTCAGTCCATCCCCATCACACCATTGTCCATGTCCATGGGTAATCATACATGTTCTTAGACTAGACCCTTCACCTTCTTTCTGCCATTTCCCCCTCCCCCCTTTCCTCTGGCAGATGTCAGTCTGTTCCCTGTTTCTATGTCTCTGGTTCTGTTTTGGTTTATTTTGTTCATTAGATTCCTCTTACAAGTGAGACCTTGTGGTATTTGTCTTTCACCAACTGGCTTATTTCACTTAGCATAATGCTCCCCAGTTCCATCCATGCTGCTGCAAAGGTTAGGGAGTTCTTTCTTTCTGCTTTGTAATATTCCATCGTGTAAATGTACCACAATTTTGAGACTTCCGGCCAAGATGGAGGCATAGGTAGACACGCTGTGCCTCCTCGCACAACCAAAAGAAGAAAAACAACAATTTAAAAAACAAAAAAAGCCAGATCTGACAGAAAACTAAACTGAGTGGAAATCTGACAACCAAGGAGTTAAAGAAGACATGTTCACCCAGACAGGTAAACGGGGCGGAGCCGAGTGGAGAGCGCTTGGCGAGACCAGAACGTGGCGGGCATACTCGGCGAAACTGGGGCTGAGACTGGCAGACCAGGTGGTCCCTCATTATCGAGCAGATAAACCGGGAGGAAAAGCTGGGGAGTGGAATAGACCGAGCGGCCCACCAACACAGGGAAATAAAGCCTCAAACCACCAATTGAAAACACCTGTGGGGGTTGAGGTGGCAAGTGGGAGGAACTCCCGGCCTCACAGGAGAGTTCATTGGGGAGACCCACAGGGACTTGGAACTGTGCAGGCCTGGCCACTCACCCCGGAGACAACATAGAAAGGCCCAGCTTGCTTGTGGGTAGCTGGGGAAGTGTGGAGAACAGAGCAAGCGCCATTGTTCTCTCAGGCCCCGCCCCCACAGACAGCGTCACAACACAACTTGTGGGTTGCCCCACCCTGGTGAACACCTAAGGCTCCGCCCCTTAAAGTTGCAGGCGCACCAAGAAAAAAAAATGGCCCAAATGAAAGAACACATCAAAGGTCCAGAAAAAATACAACTAAATGACGAAGAGATAGCCAACCTATCAGATGCACAGTTCAAAATCCTGGTAATCAGGATGCTCACAGGATTCGAAGAAAGATGGTCGCAATTAGTTGAACAAATGAAGGATAATATAAAGGAAATGAGGGAAAATCTGCAGGGAACCAATAGGGATGAGAAGGAAACTGGGACTCACATCAATGGAGTGGACCAGCAGAAAAAAAAACATCCAACCAGAAAAGAATGAAGAAACAAGAATTCAAAAAAATGAGGAGAGGCTTAGGAACCTCCAGGACATCTTTAAATGTCCCAACATCTGAGTCATAGGGGTACCAGAAGGAGAAGAGGAAGATCAAGGGATTGAAAACTTTTTTGAACAAATAATGAAGGAGAACTTCTCCAAGCTGGTGAAGGAAATAGACTTTCAGGAAGTCCAGGAAGCTCAGAGAGTCTCAAAGAAGTTGGACCCAAAGAGGAACACCAAGGCACATCATAATGACATTACCCAAGATTAAAAATAAGGAGAGAATCTTAGAAGCATCAAGAGAAAAGGAGACAGTTAACTACAAAGGAATTCCCATAAGACTGTCAGCTGATTTCTTAAAAGAGACCTTGCAGAGAAGTATTCCAAGTCCCAAAAGGCAAGGACCTACATCCAAGAATACTCTATCCAGCAAAGCTATCATTTAGAATAGAAGGGCAGATAAAGTGCTTCTCAGATAAGGTCAAGTTCAAGGAGTTCATCATCACCCAGCCTTTATTATATGAAATGTTAAAGGGATTTATATAAGGCATGGAGGGATATCAACAGGGGAGTGGTAGGGAGAGAGAGGGGGAAAAGGTGCAGAAAATAAATGGTAGGTAGAAAACAGACGGGGAGGTTGAGAATAGTATGGGAAATGTGGAAGCCAGGGAACCTATGTGTATGACCCATGGACAAAAACTAAAGGGTGGAGAAGGGGGGGGGTAGAGGGGAAAAAAGGGGGGGAAATGGGACAACTGTAATAGCATAATCAATAAAATATATTTTTTTAAAAATGTGCCATAATTTTTTAATCCTCTCATCCACTAATGGGCACTTAGGCTGTTTCCAACAATTGGCTATTATAGATAATGCTGCAATGAACATTGGGGTGCATAGGTTCTTTTGAATTGGTGTTTTGGGATTCTTAGGTTTATTCCCAGGAGTGGAATCGCTGGGTCAAAATGCAGTTTTATTTTTAATTTTTTGAGGCAATTTCTTACTCTTCTGCAGTGGCTTCACCAGTCTGCATTCCCACCAACAGTGCACTAGGGTTCCCTTTTCCCCACATCCTCTCCAGCACTGGTTGTTTGTTGATTTATTAACAATAGCTATTCTGACAGGTATGAGGTGATACCTTATTGTGGTTTCTTTGGCTTTTATTTTTTTAAGTAATTTTATAATAGTGCTTTTCTCTTGTATTTTTGTTGGTCTCTCCCGGGTTTTAAGAGTAATGGAGCTCTGGCCATGTAGCTTAGTTGGTTAGAGCTCGTCCTGATGTGCCAAGGTTGCAGGTTCAATCTCCGGTCAAGGCACATAGCAATGAGTGCACAACTAAGTGGAACAACAAATTGATGTCTCTCCCTCTGCTTCTCTCTGCCTCTCTCTCTCTGTCTCTCTCCTTTCTCTCTCTCTAGTCAATAAACAAAAAATTTTTTTTTTAAAAAGAGGGAAAGAGTTCTGTGTCTTGGGGGATGAATTAGATGTCAGAAGGGGTGGTCATTTGTTTTCCTGCTAACCTCATCTCTCTTTTCAGGCCTCTACTACGTGGACAGTGAAGGAAACCGAATCTCGGGGGCTGCCTTCTCTGTAGGTTCTGGCTCTGTGTATGCATATGGGGTCATGGATCGGGGTTACTACTATGACCTAAAGGTGGAAGAGGCCTATGATCTGGCCCGTCGAGCCATCTACCAAGCTACCTATAGAGATGCCTACTCAGGAGGTGCGGTCAACCTCTACCATGTCCGTGAGGATGGCTGGATCCGAGTCTCCAGTGATAATGTAGCTGACCTACATGACAAGTACAGTGGATCTACCCTCTGAAGGAAGTGTTTCTTGGGGTGACTTGCTAGTAATATGGCTACAGCTCCATATTCTATAGTGGAAGGGTCCCCAATTATATTGATTGTTTTCTTTAAGCTCTGGTGCATGGACCCCTGTGTGTTACCAGTTGTTAATGAGCTGCTGCAGAGGTGATGATTTGTTTTACTTTCTTGGATATTAACATTACATTACTTGACCTTAGCCTGTGTTGTGTCTTTTGTCCACACTGTCCCTCCTCCAAGCACTTTACAGTCAAATAAGCTAGGACAGTGGGAGGGAAGTGACTGTAATTACAGGAAACAGTGATGTGAAGACATTGTCTAGTGAATACATTAATGTCCCCACTTACGAAGTTAATAACAAAGGAGAAGGAGAGGCAAGGAGGAGGGAGAGACTTCCCAATTCCGTTTGCAAAGAGATGAAAAGTTGATGAGGTGGAAAGATGCACAGGGCTGGACCAGGCAGAGCTGCAGAGGGAAAAGCTCTTACCCTGTGATGGGGGAGGGTAGACCGATGCTACATGCAGAGCAGAAAGGTGAAGAAGGTAAACCTTGCATCGGAAACCAATTGGAAACAAAAGGCTTGGGCCCTGTGAACAGAGAGGGCAAAAAGGTGAGTGTGAAAGCAGTAGTGACCACAAGCCTGGTAGCCCTCCAGCGTGTGTGTGTGTGTTAGGGACAGGGAGCAGCACAAAACTCACTGGAACAGTGTGGGTGGGGAAGAAGCCCTGCTGAGAGCAGAGACATGGCTGATTTATCACACCCAGCACTCAGGGGGTTCCCAAGCTATGGTGGCAGCAGATGGTAAGGCCTTCTGTTAAAGAGAAGGCATAGACAGGGGAGGTGGAAGTTGATGGGAGAGGAAGGCATAAACAATACTGCTTTGCATTTAGTTAGCAAGAAGGAAGAAGGTGGTGAGGGTGACAGCCCTGTGTCACGTTCTGAGGCTGAGTGCTTGGGAGGGCTCATTCACAGGAAGAGAGGGGTAGGTGCTCCTCCATGTGCTGTGACTACCTTCCCTTCTTGCAGCTTCCCTTCCCCTCAGCCCGTGTAGTCACCTTATTGATTGATGAGGGCTGTCCGCCAGGAACTGATCAAGGCTTGTTAATTGCATTTGTCAAATGCTGGGAAATTGGGAATTAGTGAGATTGGAGAAGGGAGTTTGGAAAACAAATGACTCTTGCCTAAGGAGGTTCATTTTGCTGAAAAATGCCTCAGGAGCCCCTGAAGCCAGGGAGCTGTTGGCTTGTACCTGGACCTACAGAGCAGGGAGGAGCCATTGTCCAGTGGTGAGCTGTGTGAGGCAGAGGTGCAGTCGCCATCCTCTCACCTAGGACACTGGTTTGCAGATTTTCTTTAAAGCCTCACCCGAGGATATGTGTATTGATTTTAGAGAGGAAGGGAGAGAGAAAGAGAGGGCAACATACATTGATTTCATCCTGTACATACCCCAGCTGGGGATCAAACCGGTAACCACCTGAGCTACTTGGCCAGGGCAGGTTTGCAGATCTTTTTAAAAATTAGAACCCTTCTTTATAAATGAACTCTTATGAGAAATCCCGATATCTGAAAGAAATCAAGTCAGGTTTAAATAGAGTTGAGGGGTCCAGAGCCTTAACCACTGAGTTTCCCCCTTCCTGGAGCCACTTCCCACAAAATTCCCCTCTGCCCCAAGGAACACAATTTGAAAATAACTGCCCTGGGAAATAACCTTGAGGGTGGAAAGAAAGTTGAAGATTGGAATTCTTTTCATTTTTTTTCTAAGATTTTGTTTATTTTCAGAGAGAGGAGAAGGGAGGGAGAAAGAGAGGGAGGAACAGCAATGTATGGTTGCCTCTCACATGGCCCTCACTTGGGGACCCGGCCCGCAACCCAGGCATGTGCCCTGACCCCTGACTGGGGGTCGTCTGGTTCCCAGCCCGCACTCAATCCACTGAGCTACACCAGCCAGAGCAGGGGCTGGTTTTTTGTTTTTCAGTTTCTGGAGGTTCATTGTT
Source organism: Micronycteris hirsuta (assembly GCA_004026765.1). Lineage (NCBI taxonomy): Eukaryota > Metazoa > Chordata > Mammalia > Chiroptera > Phyllostomidae > Micronycteris > Micronycteris hirsuta. The sequence goes on along the minus strand of PVJI01015426.1, from coordinate 31,197 downwards.
AGCGTGAGTTGCCCAATACTTGGCCAGTGGAAGGTACTGATTTTTGACACTGATTCGAGCCTCAGATTGACAGTGCTCCCACCGAGGTGCTCCTTCTGATTCTGTGAGGGGCCACTGTCGCTTGGCGGGGGCGGTACTGATCGGGGAACCAAGAGCCAGGTTACAGAAGCACTCACTGATGGGGGGTTGTCGTTGCTTCCAGATCACTTTTGCAGACAGGCCTTGGAAATACAGAAAACAAAACAAATGTAACTTCAGATATCTGAGTTTATGTTGTTTTTTCGCTATTAAAATTTAATTAGTTTCTAAAAAAATAAAAATAAAAAATAAAAATTCCCTTTTTTTTCTCCATAGAATTTAAATAAAAAGCAGTCAATCAATAAACCAAGTGCTGCATATGGACTTTAATGTAACAAGAAAAGGTTATCATTAGCTTCTGGGTACCCCAAAAGCTGCTGCTAACAGAGGGAAACACAGCGAGAAAGTGAGCTAGAGAGAACAAGAGACGCATGAGACGCAAACAGAAAAGTGACTCATGGACAGCAAGAGTAAGATTGAGTAAAGTGAGGAGGGAGACGTGGACGAGGCAGAGAAGATGGATGGAGACACTGATGGGCAGAGGTGGGCTGTGAAGGGAGGTCAGGGAGTGGGAAAGGAGACTCAGAAGGACAGTGATGGAGAGAGTGCGCAGAGAAACAGGGAGGAAGGAAGTGGCTTGAAGCTAATGCGCAATGAAACATGTCTCCCTGGAGACAGATAATTTCTCCAGCCATACAGAATGAGCACGTGCCTCTCTGCGTGGTGCCCCTGTGCTGTCACAGTCACTCAGACTCTGCAAGAACCCATCCATGTTTACCCTGCTTGTACAAGGTTGCAAAGATTCACGCTCTCTCAGAGTAACCTCAGGCCAGCCATGCCAAAGACAGATAAGTAGAAACCTTTCTCAGAAGAGGAGCAGAGAAAGTGAGTCAGGATCACAGATTCAGTAACTTATAACATTTTATTTTTACGTTCATGGAGAGATCCTCTCTCCCCTCACTCCATAGCCCCTGGCCAGACAGCTCACACGTCCCTAACACGTCCCTTTTTTCTATACATGCTCAGGGCCAAGGCTGTTCACACAAAGAGAAGGGGACACAAGCTCCCAGGAAGACAGGAATAACAGGTTCTTTCTGTTAGAAGGGAGTAAGTAGGTCCACGTAGGAATGTGGGTAGACCACAGGGGGCAAAGTCAAGGGGATATTTTTGCAACTACTGTAGCTCTTCTAGCCTAGCCTCAATACTATCACCATCCCTGGACATCATACATTCTGAGGTTCCCGATGCACACAGAATAACACATAGGCCATTTTTCATGGCAGCTTATTTCAAGTGGCGACATATGGTGTTGTCTAATTAGAGGGAATCCATTGAGCACCAAGGTTCTGTGGGAGGGTTCATAATCGCCCTGCGTCCCTTGACCCTTGAGGCTGCACTCACAGCTTAATCTTTAGAAAAGAAAGCAATAGAGCATTTTAAACCAGAACAACAGATTAAGTGTAGTCCCACACCCCTAAGAACCTCCCAAAGAGGAAAAATGTTCATAAAGGTGGGGGTCAGCCTTGAGTCAATAGAGCTCAAGTGTGGTCCTCCGCTAGGGTAGCAGTGTTCTGCATCTCATTTCAATAGCCTAGGTGTGTGCTATATTGAAGAGCATCTACGTAGGGCCTCTGGTTGTTTAATGATATGCCTGTCTTCCTTTTCAGTTAAACACTTACTATGTTTGTACTTTGTTCCCCAATGTCTAGCATGGTGCAGGTTATTCAGGAGAGATAATATAATAGATGTACTTTTTTTTTTTAAAGATTTTATTTATATATTTTTAGAGAGAAGAGAAGGGAGGGAGACAGAGAAGGAGAGAAACATCAATGTGTGGTTGCCTCTCACATGGCCCTCACAGGGGTCCTGGCCCGCAACCCAGGAATGTGCCCTGACCGGGAATCGAACCGGGACCGTCTGGTTCCCAGCCCGCGCTCAATCTACTGAGCTACACCAGCCAGGGCTAATAGATGTACTTTTAAAGAAGAAATGAATGCATGAATGATTTCACTATGATATCCTTGTACAAGTGATTCTTACTTACCTTTTTCAGCATTATAACTCCATATTATTGTTGAATTTCAAGATGTTATTTGCAGTTCTTCTTTTTTTTTTTTAAGATTTATTTTATTCTTTAGAGAGAATTTTAGAGAGAGGGGAAGGGAGGGAGAAAGAGAAGGAGAGAAACATCAGTTGGTTGCCTCCTGCGCGCCTCCAGCTGGGGAGCTGGCCTGCAACCCAGGCACGTGCCCCAGCTGGGAATCGAACCAGTGACCCTTCAGCTCTGAGGCCAGTGCTCAATCCACTGAGCCACAGCAGCCAGGGCTTATTTGCAGTTCTTAAACATACTATGAAAGAGATTAATATTTTAAAATTAGGGCAAATTAAAAATTACTTGCTTTAAGGAATTTTTAAAAATGTTATGCCACCGTGGCTGATGTGACTCAGTCAGCTGGACTGTCACACTGTGTACCAAAAGGCTGTGGGTTTGATTCCCATTCAGGGCACACTCTTGGTTTGTAGCTTTCATCCCAAGTGAGGGCACGTGCAAGAAGCAACCCATTGATGTTTCTCTCTCACATCAATGTTTCTCTCCTCCTCTTTCTCCCTCCTTTCCCCACTCTCTAAAAATAAATAAATAAATAAAAATTTTTAAAGGGTCAAATCTAAATGTGTAAAGCAAATATGTTATTTATATTTTAATTTTCAAACATTTCAAAACTTCAGAAAAGTTGAAAAATAGCACAACAAATACCCATAGTCCTCCTCCACCTTTTTTGCATTCGTCTCTTTAATTTTTTAATTTTATTGCATTTAATTATTTTGTGTTAATTGTATTTTACTGGTCTTTAAAGAAAAACTTCCCAACTGTTTATATAATTTTTTTGCATGTAATAGTCAAATTCAGAACTTTTTTCTTTTTCTTTTTTTTTAAGATTTTATTTATTTATTTTTAGAGAGAGGAGAGGAGAGGGAGAAAGAGCAATGTATGGCTGCCTCTCACATGGCCCTCACTGGGGACCTGGCCCGCAACTCAGGCATGTGCCCCAACTAGGAATCGAACCGGGACCTTCTGGTTCCCAGCCTGCGCTCAATCCACTGAGCTACACCAGCCGGGAGAACTTTATTGTTTTAAAATCTAATCTGCCCTCATTCCTGCTACAATATAAACTTCCTTCTTTACTATTCTTGAGTACTATTTTGGGCTGCCTGCTGTCTTCCTTATTTTTTCCTTTGCATTATCTTTCATCTTTTTGTAACTTCAGCCATGGTGGATGTAGCTCAGTGGATTGAGTGTGGACTGCGAACCAAAGGATTGCAGGTTTGATTCCCAGTCAGGGCACATGCCTGGGTTGTGGGCCAGGGCCCCGGTGGGGGCCATGCGAGAGGCAACCACACATTGATGTTTCTCTTCCTCTCTTTCTCCCTTCCTTCCCCTCTCTCTAAAAATAAATAAAATCTTAAAAAATAAAAAATAAATAAAAATATATCTCAAGAGATGTCACAGGGGTTATGAACATTCTATTGATCATCAGAGGAAAGAAAGCGGGGGGGCGCACATGAGGGACAACAACATGTTGTTTCTCTCCCTCTCTTCTCTCTCTCCCTTCCCCTCTCTCTAAAAAGAAATAAAATCTTCACAATAAAAAAGACCATGCTAGATGCTCTAGCTATAAGAATTTGTAGTAAACTGTTCTCTGATTCTCTCTTGTAAATGGGGATGACAATAATCTGCCTGTTTAACACTGACACAGTGAGATTATCTAATTTCATATTTCATTTATCATATTCATTTTTACCCAATTATCCTGCTAATGTCCATTATAGTTTTTTTCTGACCCAGATTCAATCAAGGATCATATTTTGCATTTAGTTATGTCCCTTTAATTTGGAAGAGTCATCTTTGTGTGTAGCTTCCTTACATTCATATTTTGGAAGTGTTCAGGCTATCTATCTTGTGGAATGTTGTGAGGATGAAATCAGGTAACAATATTTTTTTTTTAAGATTTTATTTATTTATTTTTAGAGAGAGGAGAAGGAAGGGTGAAAGAGAGGGAGAGAAACAGCAATGTATGGTTGCCTCTCACATGGCCCTCACTGGGGAACCGGCCCGCAACCCAGGCATATGCCCTGACTGGGAATCGAACCGGGATCGTCTGGTTCCCAGCCCGCGCTCAATCCACTGAGCTACACCAGCCAGGGCCCTCAGGTAACAATATTTTTAAGAGCAGTGCTCTTGAGACAGTGAGGTATAGGGGTTAAGAACTTAGGCTATGGAGCTAGATTTTTCTGAGTTCAAATCCCAGGCCTCTTTCTTATTAGTTCTGTAACTTTAGCAAAATTATAATGCCTCTCTGTGCTTTAATCTTATCTATAAAATGGGGGTAATCGTGCCCACCTACTACTGGGGCGATTAAATAAGTAAATGTAAAATGTTCACAACAGTTGCTCGCAGTAAGTACTCATCAACTGTTTGTTACTACAGAATGCAATTTATTGATTTACTTGAGAGAAGGGAAAGAAGAGGGAGGGGTGGAGGGAGAGAAAGAAACATCAATTTGTTGTTCCACTTATTTATGCAGTCATTAGTTGATTTTTTTAATGACTTCTTTTTTTAATATTTTATTTATTTATTTTTAGAGAGAAGGAAGGCGGGGAGAAAGAGAGGGAGAGAAACATCAATGTGTGGTTGCCTCTCTTGTGCCCCCCACTGCAGACATGACCCACAACCCAGGCATGTGCCCTGACTGGGAACAAACTGGCGACCCTTTGGTCTGCAGCCCACACTCAGTCCACTGAGCTACACCAGCCAGGGCCATTAGTTGATTCTTGTATGTGCCCTGACCAAAGATGGAACCCACACCTTGATGTATCAGAAGGATGCTCTAATCAACTAAACTACCAGCCAGGACTAGAAGGCAAATTCTTGACATGGGATTTAAATTTCCAAATTTGTATCTTAGCTAAAGAAAAAATTAACTCATTTAATTATAAATGACTTTTTTCAGTATTTACTAAATGTCTACAATTTTGCCAACTTGTGCAGTAATAATAAAAAAAAATTATTCTGCCCTGGCTGGTGTAGCTCAGTGGATTGAGTGTGGGCTGCAAATCAAAGGGTAACCAGTTCGTTCCCAGTCAGGGCACATGCCTGAGTTGTGAGCCAGGTCCGCAGTATGGGGTGCAAGAGAGGCAACCACTCATTGGTATTTCTCTCTTCTCTTTCTCCTTTTCTTCCCCTCTCTGAAAATGAATAAATAAAATCTTTTAAAAAATTTCTGAATGAAAAAAGAAGTTTAAGATCTTATCTCTGATCTCAAATATCTCACTAGTATGAAATTACTAAAATATGTGAAACAATGAAGGTAGAGTTAGCCGCTGCTACCCTGAGTAAGCATGAAGTTCATGCCAATAGAACAGAAGGAAGTGGTCCAAGTTGATAGAAATAGCTGAAGAATGGATAAAAATTGACTAGGCAGAGAAGAGGAGAGCACTTGAATAAAGGGATAATATGGGATGAAAAGGTGAGGGCAGTGGGAACTAAGACCAAACAGGGGAATGAGACCAGATTATGGGGTACTTAAAATCCAGGTACTTCCCACTTCTGGGAATATATCCTAAGAATCCCACAACACCAATTCAAAAGAATATATGTACCCCTATGTTCACAGTAGTGCTATTCACAGTAGCAACGATCTGGAAACAGCCCAAGTGCCCATCAATATGAGAGTGGATAAAAAAAGCTGTGGTACATTTACAAAACGGAATACTACCTGGCAGTAAAAAAGAAGGAACTCTTACCCTTTGTGACAGCATGGATGGACCTGGAGAGTGTTGTGCTGAGTGAAATAAGCCACTCAGTGAAAGACAAGTGCCATAGGATCTCACTTATGTGTGGAATCTAATGGACAAAACAGAAACAGGTATAGATACATGGAAAATTGACAGCTCTCAAGGGTAACAGAGGAGGGGAGGCTGGAAGAGAGAAGGCAAAGGGATTAGTCAAAGAACATATATTGGACAGGGACAACGGTGTGCTGATGTGTTCTGAAGGAGGAGGAGTGTTGCTGAATGGAGGTGGGAAAAGGGAGGAAAGTGGGGAACACTGTAATAGCATGAACAATAAAACAGAAAGAAAAATAACAAAATCAAAGTTTTAAAAATAAAAAAACCAGGTATAAGCAACCAAGTCTTTATGAGGAGGTTAAGAGAAATCATTTTAGGTTCTTGAGAATGTAGTCAGTCGAACAGAGAAAAACGGAGGACTCAGGATGAGCAAAAATACCACCAAAACTGAAAACTACTTTCACCTGAAGGATGTCATATACTTTTATGAATATTTATTAAAAGATGGGCGTGTTAAGCAACAGACGTGACCCAGAGACATTCCACCTGGAAATCTTGAGCTCGGCTCCACAGACCAAGTCCTTGTGGCTTTATCCCAGTCTAGAATGTTACTGACTAGTTAACTAAGTTTAGCAGATTTTCAGAAGGAACTCGCTAACTGGATTGTTATTTATAGTGGTACGAGGACCTCTTTGCACTGAGAAAATATGATGGGAAAGGGTGAGAGGAGGATGAGAAAAATGCAAGGAAGGTAAGAAAGGTGGAGAAGCGGATACGTGAGAGCTGGACCACCAGGATCCCAGCAGAAGAGGGTTGGGGTCGGGGGTCGGGGGTCGAGCGGCCCTCAGAGGCCCCCAAGGGGCCCGCGCCTCCGGCGCCGCGCGTGTGCTCACGGGCGGGGCGCCCCGCAGCCGCTAGTGGCCAATCAGTGCGGGCGTCCGGGGAGGGGCGGGGCTTGCGGGCTCCGGCTCCGCGCGTCCTCCTTTTTGCACACACACGAATACAAAGAGCCATACGACCTTCGGGTATCCTTTTTCCATTTTTTCCCCCTCTTTAATCTTGTGTGTGTGTTCAAAATTTTTAAAAATAGACATCTGTGGCAGTGTTGGGGTCAGGAAACTTGCTAAGGGGAATTTGCGCTTTCCCCCATTTCTTTTTCTGTCTCTCTTACTCTTTCTTTTTCCTGGTCAAGGTTTTAAATATACCAAGAAGTTGAGAAGCAGGATGTTCGTGTACAACTGTTTCCAGCCGAATTTAATAGAGTTTTTTTTTCTTTTTGCTATCACATTTTAAGAACTGGTAAATTTTTATGGCCGAGGGATTTTAAAAAAGCCGGTTGGGAAGTATAGATTTCGTTTTTTAAGCGGGCTGAAGGGATAATGTAAATTGTGCTTCTGGCAACGTCGAAGAAAGCGGAGATTTAAGACTCCTTCACAAAGCTGTTCGCGTGCGTTTTACACACTCACGCAGAACGAAAACCAAGTGGCTTTAATGTGGCAATTGTCCAAGGCCAATAGGTTACAAATGTTTGGCTATTATAATTGTGACACTCATTTCCCTGGGGAGTGGATCAAAGCCCTTTTTACAGTGTGTCTTACACGATTTTCATGAGTACGTGTGTGTGTTTCATGAACCAAATAATATCGTAAAGATGTGTCTTGGGATTTTGTGCTTTGTGTATATGTACAGTATGTGTATACGTGCCGTATTAGATTTTGTTTTCAAAAGCGATTGCCTTTGGTTTTAGGTGTGCAAAGTAGCCCCTAGGGTGTGAATTTTTTTTTCTGTTGTGTTCCCAAGTGTGTGATCAAAACAGGGTTGTGTGCAAATTCGAGTTTAGAAGAATTCATACACTTAGCATACTCAGGTACTTTCATTCTGTGTGCATTTACTATTAGGATCAGATGGGTAAATAATTAAATAATTGTCAGGGAGTATACAGTCCATGTGGCAAATGAGGGTAGGCAATTTATTGAATGTGTGGTTCAAAGCCTTTTTTAGTGACTGTTTCAACTAAGTGGTTTTGCTTATTATTGTCTCCTGTTCTTAAATGTACAGCTGTGCATATTTTAGCCTTTATGTGTGGTTTGGTTGGTGTGTTCAAAAAGGGAAGTTCTCTCTTGGCTTTTTGACAAAATTGTCGTTTATAGGTTGGGATTTGTTTGAAAAGTTCTGCAGCTGGCAAAGTATCAGGAAAATAATCCAGTCAAAGCCAATTCTGGAAAACTGTTCATGGTGGTCTGTTGTGAGGGGGAGGGGTCAGAGGAGGCAAAGGCAAATAAATGATAGGAGGGATGAGAAATGCTTTTTTATCATGTTTCATTTTTGGAATTAAAAGACTGCTTATGTCTAAGCCACAGAGGAAAGTATATGAATAGAGGACGAGTTTAGAGCAGAATCTCCAGTTACATGAGCGATATTCTCACTTCATTTTGTTACAGAACCACTGTCTTTTATTAGGAGTTATACAGAAAATATCTATGTTCAACTCTGTTCGCAGAGTGGAGTGAAAACATTGAAGGATATGGGGCGATGAGGAAGACACTGGAATGTTGCAAGTGTAGTAGCAACCAGGAGATAAAAAAGGATCTACTGTGGAGTTCAGGTTTCATTACCACAATGTGTATGATGATAATACATTTCCATTCTTCACCTAGTGTCCTAGTTTCAAGCAATATTTGAGACACCTAAAGAACTATGGCGATGACATTATTTGTATAGATATTGAAATCCATTACAATGAAAGTGGCCTGGTATGGGCGCTCTGCGTTTCTTACCTGGACTGAATGTATTTTTATTCCCTAACAATGCAAGTCAGATCAGTGCTTAATAAACAGTCTCAAATGTGGATCATTGTACAGGTTTAGGCCTGTATACCTTTGGAATCTCGTCAGATTCTAGTGACTTTTGTGCTGGAAATTTATAATGGAGTTTCATTACTCTAATTCTTTTCCGCAGAACTGCATGTCATCACAGACGCTTTTTGCCTCACTTTTTAGCTTCCCAGAAAAGGGAGCGCTCTTCCTAGAGTGGAACACAGCCCAGGGTCCTGACTTCCTAGGCTATTTGATTTTTCACTAGGATTGCAGGGTCACATCTAATGTCCTTAGTTTCTTTCTTTGTAAAAAACAGAATTCCTCTCATGAATATATCTTGGCGTGGCCATCCTACCAAAGCAAAGCAACGCTAAACTTAGTTGATTTTACTTGGGAATCCGCGAGGCCCCTAGAGATGAAAACTTTGAACTAAGGTAAACTGCCCCTTTGCTGGTGATATCTGAAAGATTTGTAACGAAGGCCGGCAGGAACGAAAAGCCTTCCACCAACAAAAGTGTGAAACCGATTTGTGAAAACAAAACAACAAAGAAACCTATTTGTGGCCACTGTATTTATAATCTTGTACACGAAGTGCTGTAAGCAGCAGAGAAACAAAAACGACGGGGCAGGAGAAAAACAAGTTAAAGATGGCGCCTGACGGGCCTTGAAAAAGCCTGCGGTCGTGTCCCTCCCTTAGAAGGCCCCTCCCTTCCTTGGCTCGTTGAGTGACTGCAGATTGGAGCCAGTAGCGTCCCTGGCTCTGCTGCCCCCCGTAATCTAACCGCCAATCACAGGGAGACAGGGCCAGCGGGGCGGTGCCTCGCGGCGTGCGTGCGCGCGCTGGTCCGGTACACGGGCGGGCGCAGTGATCTCCCTCAACCTTCGGCGCGCGGACTTTGGCACCGCTGAGTCAGCTGGCGCAGCGGTGCCGGGCACACGTGGTGGGACACCGTAGGGCTGCCACACCCGGGCCGCGGCGGGAGCGCCGAGGCCGCCCTCGGCTAAAGTCCGCAGAGCTTTCAAGGCCGCGCAGTCTACTCACGGCGTCCCAGCTAGATGCCGCAGCGCGCCTCGGGACACTGATGCCTGCCATGCCCTCTGGAATCGTGTCTTTCCCGGGACTCCCAGGACAGGCTCGGCGATCCGGTTCAGGGGCGGGTCGCCTTGTTCACTGTGGCTTCCGAGGCAGTGCCGAGCTCTCTTTCCCCCGCGTCGCTGGGTCGCCCTGCCTTAGCTTAGCTGAATCACACTGTCTCTTCGGAAATGGTTCTGTCCCTGGTGGCCACCTTGTCATCTTTGACTAATATTTAATCAACTAACATTTACCGAGGGCTTTCTGGGGACTTGATACAGCTTTAGTTTTTCAGTTTCTCCAGAAATGCAGGAAGAATACTTTAACATCAGACATATTTGTATGAAAAGGTTAAACCGGAAAATTTTATTTTACCAAATTGCATTTTAGCAAATGTAAATAAAGACGGTGCTACACTGAGTTAAAAACTCCTACCACCCTACAATTAGACTTGGAATTTTTTGGATTAGGTGGGATCCTTTTTCCAGTCTGTTTATTGATTTTAGAGAGAGAAACATCAACTAGTTAGTGGGGAATCAACTCCCAATGGCGTGTGGGAGGGTGCTCCAACCAACTGAGCCACACCATCAAGGGCTAGGTGAAATTCTTTTCATTCTGCCTATGGGTCTATATCTCTTTCCCTCTCTCAATTGATTTTATAGGAAGGGAGAGAGAGAAGAAACCAATTGGTTGCTCCATTCATGCATTCATTGGTTAATTCTTGTATGTGCCTTGACAGGATTTAACTTGCAACCTTGACATATGACGCTCCAACCAATTAAGCTACCCGACCAGGACTCTATCTCTCTTTTTTACCCCTAAAAATGAGATCTTAGATTTTCTTTTTTTCTTTTATTGAGAAAAACATCAATGTGTGGTTGCATCTTGTGCGCCCCCCACTGGGGACTTGTCCTGCAACCCAGGCACATGCCCTGACTGGGAATCAAACCAGTGACCCCTTGCTTCACAGTCTGGCACTCAATCCATTGAGCCTCATCAGCTAGGGGGAATCTTAGCTTTTCTTTGCAGGATGTTAGTATGTTATGATATATGCTTACCTACTCTTGTGTGATAGAGCTCATTTCTGATAGATTTTCAGAGGACCTTTTAACAAGCGAGCCAGTTTGCACCTTCAAGTAGAGGACTGGAGCTGACCAGCACAGCAGGAGCTTTAAGTGGCCATTTTCATTTTTTATTTCTTAAAATGAAAAGTATGGCATGAATTGCTATGCTTTCAGTAATCACATCTCAGGAAGTCCATTGCTAGCATGACCCTGAATGAGTCAAGGGTCCGTTATAAAAACGTATATCATCTGAGTCATACCATATCATACACATCCATTAGTGAAAAAACTTATTTTTCATAGTTTGGAGGTAAACTCAGTCATGCAGAAAATTCAAACTCAGAATGGGTAGAAAACAAACAAGTGAGCTGCCAAGAGTATGATATATTTAGTTCTAACAAAAATACCTGTGACTTGGGAGAAAAGGGATAATTAAGATTACAGACCATCTCACCCTGAACTGTCTGTCTAAAGATAAGTTTTCTTTCTTTTTTTAATCCAAATATTTGTGAGGAAAATATCATTGAAAAGTACATTTTCTAGGCTCCTTTCACATGTATTAAAATTAGACCAATACTGAAACAAACCCCAAACAAGTTTTCATGCAAACTTAGGTTTGACAGATGCTGTCATTTTGTGTTGGCAACTTATAAGATTGAAGATCTTTTTCTGAACACTCAATTTTAAAAGTTGATAGCATTTTGCAAAAGGCATGTATATTACTATATGGTGGTCAATCTTAATTTATTCCTATTTTTTCTTTCTTGAACAAAAATATGAGTTCAGTTTTAAAATAGATTAACAATCTGAAATTGCAAAAGTTGACAGTATCAATGTTTAATAATATTGTTATTGATACTCCCTGGTTAATTTACTACAGTTAACCATAGCTTTGCCAAACATTCCACCTATTGCTTCATAGGTTATTGAATTAAGGTTATACATTTTGAGAAGTAAGGTAGCAAAATAAAGTTTAGGCATGTTAATAATGTAGCAGGGTTAAGGCTTGAGAACCTTAAACTAGTGATGGAAAAAAAATAAGAAAAATTATGTTAGGTATGAAGTGTTATAAAGGAATTGAACAGGTTGTAACAACAGATAATGCAGCAGCGCCTATAATACAGTTCTGTTACTGATTTGAGTTATTCGTACTGCAGAAAGTCTGTCTCCAAAGCAAAAAGGATGTCTCTATAGTATACAACTTTGTCTTCCCCTCCACCTCGATGAATCCTTGTCCCTGCATTTGTTTTTCTTCTCTGCAGTCTCAGGGAGGAGCTTACCTTCCTTCTTCTCATATTGGGAGGATCCTTGCTAGGAGAAAACTTATATCCTTTTCTAATATATATATTTTTAAGATTTTATTTATTTATTTTTAGACAGAGGGGAAGGGAGAGAGAAAGAGAGAGAGAGGAACATCAATGTGTGGTTGCCTCTTGCATGCCCCTAGCTGGGGACCTGGCCTGCAGTCCCGGCACATGCCCTGACTGGGAATCGAACCAGTGCTCCTTTGGTTTGTAGGCCAGCACTCAATCCACTGAGCCACACCAGCCAGGGCTTTTTTTCTAATATCTTTATTCCTGACTTTTCACTGGACTTTTTCTTTCTGCATTTTAAATATACTAAAGCTCTGGAGCCCCTACTCTCCTATTTCCTTTCTCCCTTCCATAACTGAACTAGAGAAAACTTGACTTCATGTCTTCCTTCCATTTTCTTTCCATCAATGCCTCTTTCATCTACTACGTAGTATTACTTCTACTACCAAAACCAAAAAACACTCTCTCTGACCATCACAAATTTTTTTCGTCTTTTTTAACCATTCTGCTGCGCCTGTCACCATTGATTGGGTCCACTTTCTTGGCATTCTGTCTCCTTTGGCTTTCATAACACTGTTTTTCTCCCACCTCACTGACCATTCTTTTTTAATAAAGCCTCTTTCATGGATTGGCTTGAAGTGCTGTCCTTGGCCTTTGCATTTCACACTTTATATTTACCCCTTGGTGAACTCAATCACTCTCAGTTTCAACTACAACCCTTCTGCTAAAGATTTCAAATCTGCATTCCAGCTCTGACATTCCTCTTGATTGTTTCTCAATCTTAGTCAGTTGCTTTCAGTACATTTTATTTAAAGATACTGCCATCAGTTGAAATTTAACAGGTTAAATAAATACGCGTTTCTAACATGCTAGTGCCTCCTCTCAACTTCCTCATTGTACCACGTCAGTGGTACCATCTTCTAACCTTCAGGCTTATAACCTTGAAGTTGTCTTCAACCAATATCTCTATATTCGACCAATATGCCCCATATTTATTAAGTGAAGAAATATTATCAGCCCTGATTGGTGTGGCTCAGTGGATTGAGTGCCAGCTTGTGAACTGAAAAGTCGCATGTTCAATTCCCAGTTGAGGCACATGCTTGGGTTGTAGGCTAGATCCCCAGTTAGGAGTGTCCAAGAGTCACCCTATCTTTAAAAAAAAAAAGAAAAAGGAAAAAAAAAAGAAATGTTATCAGTTCTTCTTCCAGGATGTTGAACCTTTATATCCACAGCCCTCCCATTCTCATTACTCCAGGTTACTTAAAGAGTCTCCTAATCTCTAACCGTTCCACTCCTAGGTTTCTAAAATGGGTCAGCAAACTACAGCCCATAGACTGAATCTGGCCTACCACCTGTTTTTGTATGGCCCACAAGCTAAGAATGGTTTCTATAATTTTAATGTAAATATTAAATATAATATTTTATGATATTTCCATGTCTATAAAATAAGTTTTATTGGAGCCATGCTCATTTTTTTAACATATTGCTCATTTTTTTAACATATTGTTCATGGCTGCTTTGAGCTGCAATTGCAGAGTTGAGTAGTTGTGAGAGAAAGTAAAGCCTAAATTGTTTTCTGTCTCATCGTACAGAAAAAGGTTTGCCGACTCCTGCTCTGAGAGTTTCCTTAACTTGGTTTTCAAAGTCCTCTATCAGCTTTTTTACCTTTCTATATAAGCCCCTTTGCTCTGACCTCTCACACGTGCCCTGTTAATTCCTGTAATGTTTGTTTTCTTTCTCCCCTATTATGCCTTCATACTACCCTAACCACTTCATCCTATACATTACTTAGGGCTCAAGTAGAGGCTTTTCTTCTGTAAGACCCCTTTCTCATATGATTTCATTTTGTTGCTTTTTCCTTATTTCAACCTAACTCCTCAGTTTTCTAGCCTGTACCATATTTTTAGGCACTTGTGGTATTGCTTTTTCTTTAGACATTTCCAGTCTCACATAGGCTGTTAGCTCCTTGCATGCAGGGACTCTGTCTTGCCTTTGAGTACTTAGAAGTGATGATCCACTTTGGTGACTCATCCTTTTGCATGTTATTACATATAGGGAATTTTTAGAAACACCTCTTTTTTTTAAGACAACAAACTTGTTCACCTTCTGTGATGAGAATATATGTAATTAATGAAATTAGTGTTTTCTTTTGTTTTTAATCACTATCCAGCATTTAAGTTATCTGGTTAGTAAATATTATAATGTGAAATACCCCTTTATTCCCTGCTGACCCAATTTCTTTCCTTGTCCTTTCATTTCAACGTCTTAGAGTTCAATGGGACACTGTAGCAAGAGGCAGGGAAATAAGTCAGCAACAATGTGTATGGAAACCAAGAAAGAGTTATTTGAATTCCCATTGTGCCTACAGTATACTGCACTTAATTTAAGAAAACACCTATTTGTTGTCCTGAATGTGACATTTTAAAATGAACATAGTATGTTAATATACAAAATAGAAAAGTAGAAAGAAATTGAGGAACAAAGAGAATTCACAAAAGTCTGTTATTAAAAACTGCCAGAGTTGAATATTATTCTTAGTCTAAAACAAGATATTATAGTAAATAAATTGCAAATACTGTTTTCTTAATTATCTTTAATTTGCATCACAAGGTTTTATACTTATATAAATGCATCTTTGTAGACTTGAATTTATTCTTAGAAATTTGAGATTAAATTTAGGGGAAATCCCCCCAATTCCATTTCAAGCCATTGCCTTTTTTTCTTTTTAAGAGTAGGAAATCGAGATGGGTGTCCAGGATGGGAATGCGAGTGTTTCAAGAATAATCATTTTATCGTCAGCTGCTGTTGTGGAGCACTGACCATGCGCCAGCACCCAGTAGATGCCTTACTGTGTAAATACCAGCACTCTGGATAATCTTAACAAAAACACTCCAAATAGGCAGAGATGAGAAAAAAAGTAGAGAGCAGCTCTGAAGTGGTGCAGCAGGATGAACACCCCAGCCTCACCCCCCACCCAGCCCGTTAAAAATGTCCAGTTCAATGCTGTTTTGGAAGGATCGTTGAAGGGGGCGGGAAGGGCTCTGGGCAGGCACCTGCAGGCAGGGGTTATGGCCTCTTGCAAGAAATGTTGGGGCAAGAGTGTAGCAGACATCAGTTTGGTGTTAAAAAAGGTCCCCACCCAGTATCCCAGCTTGATGCATCTTAATTTCTGATTTTATAAATACTGGTCCCAACTGACACGCATTTGTATGCTATCATCTAATTTATTTTTTTTCATAACACCCATGTTTCAGATTAAACTCCATGCATGATGTGGATTAAAAAATGAAAAAACCTGCAGGAGCAGCGTAGGCCTTTATTTAGGAGGAAAGGAGATATAGAAATGATTCATCCACGAATTGACACAGGAATCACTTAGTGCTTTCCTTTAACCTTTAGTTTTAATTTGGCTTTAACCTTTAGTTTTAGGTTTAGTTGTGCCTTCCAGTAACTCTAATGACAGAGAAGCTATAATGGATTTAAGTTCCGTTCTTGCAAGAAGTGAGTATCTGGCACAGAAAAGCATTTCTTGATATAAAAGGTGGAAAGAACAAATTAAAGACTTCTTTAATAACCAAATGCAATGAAAATGCATTGTCAGCTTTTCATCTGCCTACCTCAGAGGCATTGATATTACCTGTTTCTGAAATGGATTGCTGATTCAAAAAAAAAAACCAAAAACAAAAAAACCAACCCCCACCCCAAATCTCAATATGCACAAAAATTTCCTAACCTCCTCCTCTCCTTTTAATTGTGATGTTATAATTTGTAGGGTAAGATAGAAATGTATCTATTAAGGAAATCGTAAACATATTTAAGATTTTTTCACTAAGGGATTTCAGGCAGAATGATTCTTCTTTTTTAAATGACAGTATGAAGTTCCTTGGAGTGTTCTCATTGGTAAAAATCAACCTTCCCACACCTTTTTTCCTTCTTTCTCTCTCCTGAAGTAGTGTAGTTGCTTAACTGCAGTCGTTCAAAAGAGAGGCAGTTTGATCTATCATTGGTATTCTGGTTTCTCCTTTCGTGGGGGCTGGTCACGTGGGCACCGTGGCCACGCTTAGCTATTTAGACATTCCTGTGAAGCTTTGCCTCTCCCTTGAGGAGCGTGAGAAGTGGAGCCGAGGGACCGCAGAGGTGATCTCTCTGGGCTACGCACTGAAGGACTCACAGCAACTTTCTCTGGCAGAGGTGGAGGCCCAGGTGTATAGCAGAACAGGGGGCTCTGCAGCCCTGGGTTACTGCAGCTCAGTTCTCTGATCAGTGATCAGTATATTGCTTATTTAGGAGTCTTACTCTGAATGCAACTGTATGAAAATTATAGAGGATAGAATCATGATTCTTTATGTCAACAAAAAGTGGTATCAGTTCAAAAAAATAAACACTAGATTGAAAATAGATAACTGGATTCTGCTGTCTTCCTCTGATATTGAAAAAGATACATAACTTCTTCACATGTCTTTTCTCTGGACCCGGTGTAACATGTGTTTCCTACGGCTGCTCTGTGGATGAGATGACCTATATGAAATGTTCTGAACTCCTTAGGGAATGATGTCAAAGCAATAAAATACAATACTGTTATTATAGCAAAGATAGTGAGGAGGAAAAGACAGATCTACATTTTCTTCCTTAATCCTGTAATCCTTTCAGATCCTGGTGGGGCCTTCGAGTCCCTCTCTGCTCTTAGGTTGGAGTGATAGGAGTTTCCATGCTTGTGTGCAGGAAGAATGCCTTCTACCCCCTGAAACTGTGTTCATCAGGAAGGCCTTTGTAGGCACCACCCATTCAGTAGGGGGGGAATGTGACAGCCAGCGTGTTGTGCTAGGAGAGCGCAGGATCTGCAGACGGAAGAAGGCATCTATCTCTCCTCTGCAGGACGAGGAGAAGCAGCCATGGACTGTGTGCTCCTTCACGCTTGCCTACTCCTTCACAGAACACGGCTACCAGTGCCCAGACTCCTCTGACCACTCTCTATGAGAAAGAAAAGTGAACCCGAAGGGGCCAGTGCTTCCTACCAAACTCGTGAAGTCCAGTTGGCTCAGGATAGCTTTTGGAGCAGTCCAGCAGCGTGAGCGTGGCTGTTCCTCATTCCACAGCCATGTCCTTCAGTGCCACTATTCTCTTCTCCCCTCCCAGTGGCAGCGAGGCCAGATGCTGCTGCTGTGCCTGTAAGAGCGACACTAGTGGGGGCAGCACGGGCTCTCAGAGCGGGAATCCTCCTCCCGGCACCCCTATCACAGTGACTGGACATGGCCTGGCAGTTCAAAGTTCAGAGCAGCTCCTGCATATTATCTACCAGCGGGTGGATAAGGCCGTGGGTCTGGCTGAGGCTGCTCTGGGTCTTGCCAGGGCCAACAATGAATTGTTAAAACGTCTCCAGGAGGAAGTGGGTGAGTTGAGGCAAGGGCAAGTGTCCACCCCTGATGAAGATGGGGACAGCCGGGCACACGGTTCACCACTTGAGGAGCCTGGGTCTCTCAAGGAGAGTCCTGGGGAAGCCTGCAAGGCTGTGCCTGCCATGGAAGAGGAGTGTGACAGCGTGGGCAGTGGTGTGCAGGTGGTGATCGAGCAGCAGCTGGGAGCAGCCCTGGCTGTAGGGCCTGGGCCTTTGGGTTTCCCAGCCGCTCAGAGAGATATGCGGCTCCCGGGATGTGCCCTGACCGCCAATGAGGGGACCTCGGTGCTCAGTCCCGTGAGTATGGCTGCAGACCAGCACACGAGTGTTGTTGCTTTTCCTGGCCTTTCTCTTTTCTCCCCCTCTCTGTATTTGTCCCCTCCTTAAACATCTCTGTCCGTTGTATTTGCGATAAAACAGAACATTTCCCTTGCCTTCAGGGATAATCAGCACTCCTGTTTCCTCCCTGAACCGTAGCCTCTTTGGCAGGGGTCATTTGTGGTGTGTGTGGTGATGGGGGTGTCCTTCCTGCCCTCTCAGTAGCTGTGCGGCACCTTCTCCTCCACAGCTGTCTCTGCTGCTCTGTGTGCTCTGCCTCTCCCAGCGAGAATGCCTGCCGTGCACAGACGGCTCATTTATATTTTATCACGGGTCCTCTGTTTGCCAAGAGGAATTCAGTGCAGAGAGATGGGAATGAGAGGGGAGAGAGGCGAAGGCGGAGAAAGAGAGAGAAGGAAAAAGTGAGAGGGGAAGGACAAAGATAGGGAAGGAAAGAGGCAGGTGGAAATGAAGGGTTGAGGAACAAGAAAAAGTGAAAAAAGGGAGCATAAAAGAAAGGTGAGTCTAAATGGAAAGATAATTTATGCAAGAGAGAATATGAGGTAAGTTGGGAGGAAAGTAGAGGAAAGGAAATGGGCCACTGAGAGTTAACAGCAAGAGAATAATGTAGGGAGAAAGAGGGAGGCAAGAGCATATTTGTGAGCAGGAAAAGACATAGAAGTACAATACTTTGTGCTATTTCAGTTTCTTTATTGCTAAGGGCCATATGAGCAGACAAATCCTGGCTGAGTAGAGTAGAAACTGCGGAATGTCACACATAGAAGTATGGGAAAGGAGATGGAACAACTCTAGAGATCATAGAGATGGGAAAATAACAGATGTGTTGCTACTTGAGAGACAGTGGGAGGTCTGTCAAGTCTCCTTCACCAGCTTCTTCCTCTGCCCTTTCCCTTTCTCTCCTCCCCACCACCACAAGGCTCAGTCACCCAGTAAAGAGCAGAGGTCAGGACACACAGGGTGGATGGAAGGGATGCGATGCCCAGCCTATCTGCTGGACCTGAGAAAGGAATATAAATTCCTCTGTCCCCCTTCAGCATCACACTGCGGCTGGTCACTGTTCCCCAAAGGCCTAGTCAGGTGGGTGGGTGATGGCCACCGCTGTTCTCCCCAGTCTGCGCCTGGCCAGGACTCTCAGTGGTTCGAGGCTACGGAAGGAGGAATTGGGAAGGCGGGAAGAAGCAGGAGGGTACCAGGCTGGGCAATGGCCTGAGCTCTGGCTCCTTCAGGCAGGGAAAGCTTCCAAGCCGACAGGATGGAATTGCATTTCCCAGTGCAGAAAGCAGCTCACAGGTCTATAAATCTCAGCCTCCTCCCCCGCTTCTTTCTGTGTTTTTTTCCCCCCACATTCACTGTTTAGTTTTCTTGGTGCAGAAATCCCCCCTCCTTTTTTCTTTCCTCTTTCTCCCTTCCACCCTCCTTCCTTTCCCTGTCCTGTATGTCCTTGAGTGAGGGCACAGGTAGGCAAGTAAATGTCAGGACAGTGACAGTTGGATGTGGTCAGGGCAGGATCAAGGTGAGGGCACAGACTAGCCCCACAAAAGGAATGGGGGTGGGGAGATTTGGTGGCAGCCTCTCTAGAGATTTCTGACTTTGTATCTCCCTCCTTTGCTCCCATTTTTCTCCAGTTTCTCCTCTTTATTAGTGTTACCATTTTACTTTCTTGCTCCTTCTCCTGCTTGGTTTTCCTTTCTTGTCATCACTTCCTCCCCTAATCCCTTTTAGATGAAGCACTTACCTAGCTACAATTCTTATACCCAAGAACAAATCCTAAATGACCCCTCACAAATGGAGTGTCAGAAACATGCCTTATCCTTATAATCAGCGCTATGGTAATGACCCAACACAGGAGGTCTTGTACACACAAAAATATTTGCCCAGCACTCCCATAGGAGTCCCAGAGAAACAAACCATTGGCCATTAAAGGCTGTGCTAGATCCCCCCTGCTTTCCACTCTCTGTTCATTATCCTTGGCCAAAGATTGATGGTTAACCAGGTTTCCCTAAGCCTAGCTGGCTAATAGGCTATTCTTTTTTATGTTCTTAGCTGGTGGATGATTATGTGGCCTCTGAGGGTGCAGTACAGCGAGTGCTGGTCTCTGCTTATGCCAAGCAGCTCTCACCAGCTACACAACTGGCTATCCAGCGGGCAACCTCAGAGACAGGGCCAGAAAATGGAACCAAGCTGCCACTGCCTCGCCCTGAGGACATGCTCAGTGCTGCCGCTGCGCTGGAAGGTGCCTTGGAAGAGTCAGGCCCAGGGGGAACTGGGGAGCTGAGACACTCTCTAGGGTTTACTGCTTCCCCATGCAGGACCAGAGGGAGTGGGCAGAAGAACTCCAGGCGCAAGCGGGATCTGGTACTTTCTGTGAGTGAGCTCAATTTCTATGAATTTTTCTTCAGTCTGGAAAGATAAATGAAGAGTGAAGTGTGGGTTGATTTTAAACTTCCCTTATTGAATGAATGGTATTCTGAATCTTACTGGAGTGGGAGGGGCAAGAAGGAGATTTTGTTCCATAGCTCTAGGGGTAGGCAGTCCCTCTGCTATCAATGGAACTTTTTAAAGCCTTTTCTAGATATATTGATATCTTCCATTTAAGAAGGGGGGCATTATATCACATCTCCCTGGGCTCTAATAAGCCTAAGGGGAAGATCTTTAAGGGAGCAAGCAGTGTGACCACTGAAGGGTGGCACTGGAAACTACCTGCAAATTACCGGTGTTCAGGGTAAGCCATTTGGGCAGAAAGGCCAGGGGGTCCTGAGGGCGTCCTAATCCCCAAAGAAGCAGAGGGCCACCAGGCACTAAGCTCACTTATAAAGGTTTGGGGATTCTAGTGAGTCTAAGAGTTCCTGGCAGAGAAGGTACTGGCCTGAACTGGTTCTGTCTAGAGCCTTGATGTGGCATACAGCCTTAGGAACATTGCTCAACACCCTACAGTGCACAGGACAGCCCCCTACAATTATCCAGCCAAAAATAGCAAGTGCCAAGGTTGGGAAACCCTATTCTAGGGTGATTCTAGTCCTTTGGATCAACTCTGTACCCCAAAACATCTTTCTGATAACCTTGGGGATGTTCCTTAGCCATCTAACATTCAGATAGCCTGTGCTGGGCTTCCATTCCCTGGGTGATGGCTGGTGAAGTAGCTTGGGAGTCCTGGTTAGCAGCGGAGGTCCCGGCTCACATCCAACAGAAATCTTATCACCGTATATCGCCCATTTCTTGTTACAGTCTCAGCAAAGATTGAAAACATTTATACCTCCTTTATTCACATTTCTTCTTTCTCCCTTTTCCTTTTTCTAAAAGATCCTCCTACTCTTACTCTCCCTTTCATTTGATTTGTTTTTACATTAAGGGATTCTTTTTCTCCCTAGGAAGGAAGACACCATAATGAACTGGTTTCTAACCTTCATTCAAATTTTGGTTGTGTTCAGAGACATCTCATCACTTATCAAGAACAGGATATAGTGCCCTGGCTAGTATGGCTCAGTGGATTGAGTGCCAGCCTGTGAACCAAAAGGTCTTCAGCTCAATTCCTAGTCAGGGCATATGCCTGTGTTGCAGGCCAGGTCCCCAGTAGGAAGCATGAGAGAAGCAACTACACATTGATGTTTCTCTCCCTCTCTTTCTCCCTCCCTTCTCCTCTCTCTAAAAATAAATAAATAAATAAAATCTTAAACAACAACAGCAAGAACAGGAAATAGTTTTGTTTCTCTGTCATGGATTTCTGGCCCAGGAGATCCACTTTTGCTGCCAGTAGTAAAAATGGAGGCATTTCAAGGGATTTCCCCCAAACTTACAGTGTTTTAAGTTATGAATAAATGTATGATAATTCTAATTTGCATAAAATCAGGGTTTTCTATCACTTCCATTCCTCTCCTGCCTACTGCCTCCAGTAACAGGTGTTAATACTGAGGCCTGGCCTCTTCCTGCTCTTTGAAAGACTTGGTAGAACAGCAGATCTGGGGGGACAGCAGGCTCACTCATAGTACTTGGAAAGGATCTAGAGGACCGGTCAGGGAATTTTGCTGCCCATCACAGAGGAAGGTTTAAGATGTTCTTGTGCCAGACTAGGTTAGAGAGAGAGAGAGAGAGATGCTGATCTTCACTATTCCAACCTTTAGCTGTGGGGAGAGATCAGAGAGGCCTCTCTCCAATCTGCTGGGATCCAAAGGACCAAACCAGAACTTTTGATTCCTTGGAATGCTGTACATGCCAGACGCCCCTTGTAGAAATCCATTTATTTTTAGCTCACTCAGGATACAGGTGAGCCAGCAGCCTTTACAGTCTTAATACTTATTATTGTTTAGAGTATTTTCCCTTTCCATTTCAAGACTGGCTTGATTTTTATCAGCTCATCACTTCTAAGCTACTTGAGTTGGAAACCATGTAACTCCTTTTTTTTTCTTTCTTCTTTTGCAACTCTTTGAAATTCTCACTAAAGCATTCACACATTACCCTGTGATTTCTTAAGTTTGGACTTTTCAGAGATAAAATAACTCTATCAAATATGAAGCTTGTATAGAATGGTGACCCTAGCCACAAAGAATTAACAGTAATTTCCTAAGTTGATATGGTCAGTCAACCATAGAGGTGGAAGGGTAAATTGGGCATTTCTGAATACAGTGCTAAATTCTTGAGGTCAGGATATGAGTCCATCAACGTGGGACTGGGTAACATCTATTGACTGCAGGAGCTTGGGATGAACATATAATCGGAAACAACAGAACTAAATTTAATAGGAAGAAGTGTTAAATCCTGCATTAAATTTTTTAAAAAACTGCAGAATGGTGGACATCCATGTGAAGAATGAACTTGGGTTGACTACGAATGAACCCTGTAACACTGTGAGTAGGGATGGGGTTGCTAAGAAAGGTAACACCATCTTTGGTTTAATTCCTAGAAGTACAGACTTCCACTGGGGAAGTAACGCCCCCTTTGGTCAGGCCTCAACTGACAAGTTAGATTCAGTTCCAGGTGCCATGTCGTTAAGAGGGTCACTGGCAAACCAGAGAGTCTCATGCTTTCATGATGACTCTGTCTGTAAACTCTGTCATGAGGAATGGCTAAAAGATGTAGGGGTATTTAGACGGGGTAAGAGCAGACTTTGGGAGTACATGAAAGCTGTCTTAAAATATTCCAGGTGCTATTATAGGCAAAACAAGTCAGATTTTGGAGCATCTGAGGCAGTTTTTAACAGAGATGTTCAACAGTAGAATAAGATGACTCAAAAACTAGTGAGGACTCCTCATTAAAGGTGTATAAGCAAAGCTGAAAGACAGCTGTTTAATGATGTGAAAGAGGGGCTGAGCAATAGAGTCTTCAAGGTCTCTTCCAATTCCTAATTCTGTTATTTTAGGTTTGTTTTTCAGGCCATGATGTGTGTACCATTGGGATTTGTGGTAATGTGCAAATGGATATACCTGGGGCATTTTCTGTGTTGTCAATTTTACTAGAAAATTTTGGAAAATATATTTAAAAAAAGATATATTATGAAGACATTTTGCAAGAGTAGAGAGCTTCAAGAAATGTCCACTTCCAATAGGCCTGGTGCATATTTGCTTTCTCCTGGCTATTGGGAGTAGGTTTGTGGAGACCCTCTGCTCTAGTGGTCATATTCCTTAGAAGCAGAAGACCAGGCATGATCTTGGAGTCTTCAAACAAATTAATTGAAAACGTAGGGGGAAAAGGCCCCGTTAGAGATGCTAACTTGAATAGGCTCTCTGGCTAAGAAGGGACATTGACAGAAATGGTTCCCAAACTGAGAAGGATTCAGGCAGAGAACCCTATGGGGACAATGTGTAGGGATGTGAGGAGGGTTTCATCATGTCCACTCCTGGTTTGATTCTGTGCGTATTTGTTTTTTTCCCCTAGAAATTGGTCCACAATGTGCATAACCACATCACCAATGACAAGAGGTTCAATGGGTCTGAAAGGTATGATCCACTTGAGGGAAAAGAGTATAGACATACATGACCAGTGTGGCTCAGTTGGTTGGGCATTGTCCCGAAAAGCAGAAGGTCACTGGTTTGATTCCTGATTCCCAGTCAAGGCACATGCCTGGGTTGCAGGTTCAGTCCCCAGCTGGGGCACCTGAGAAGCAACCAATGTTTCTCTCTCACATCGATGTTTCTTTTCCTCTCTTTCTCCCTCCCTTCTCTTCTCTTTAAAAAATAAATAAATAGCCCTGGCTGGTGTGGCTCAGTGGTTGAGTGCCGGCCTGTGAACCAAAGGGTCGTTGGTTCAATTCCCAGTCAGGGCACATGCCTGGGTTGCAGGCCTGGCCCCTGATAGGGGGCACTCGAGAAGCAACCACACAGTGATATTTCTCTCCCTCTTTCTCCCTCCCTTTCCCTTTCTCTAAAAATAAATAAATAAATAGCCTTGGCTGGTGTGCCTCAGTGGATTGAATGCTGGCCTACAAGCCAAAATATAAATGAAAAAAAAAAAAAAAAAGAGGGAGCCATGACATACTTTGCCCAGGAGAGGAAAGAGGAGAGGGCCACGCTAACACAACGAGTCTAAGACTTGGACACACCACTGCCTCTTGTGTCCTATCCTGGCCACAGAGGAGTTTACCACAAAGTTGATTAAAACTGGGAATCTCTATTTGTCTCATTTCAAAAATGCTGACTGCCTTATTCACTCTCTTTTCTTCGTGGCAGCATCAAATCCTCTTGGAATATTTCAGTAGTGAAGTTCCTTCTGGAAAAGCTCAAGCAGGAGCTGATGACCAGTCCCCACAATTACACTGATAAGGAGCTGAAAGGTGAGAAACACCAAGTTCACTCCTATTTCATCCTTTCTCCCTGTTCCTGGTCAATGGAGAAGGGGCATAGTGGAGATGGTTTTGAAAATAGCAGATTAAATTTTTTTTTTGCTTCTCACCTACAGTATTCACAGGGTTATCTCTAATTGCCTTTTGATTGCCCTACTCAGTCTGAACTGAAAATGGGAGAAGGAGAGGGCTAGAACTCTGTCTAGGGTATTAGGAAAAGATCAGAATCCAGGCCTGCCCTTGTGTCCCTAAGTATTAGGTCCTGGGTTTTCTGTTTTCCTTGGTATTATGTTATTTGTCTGTAGCTAACCCTGGGCATTAAGGACAATTCTGTAGAAGACAGCCAAGGACACAATTCAGTAGAGGAGCAAACTTGACACCTGTCTGAGTCAGGAAGGCTCCTAGGAGTCCTCACTGGCCATGCTAATCAGAAAACAGAGCAATCAAAGGACAAGAAAACTTGCTTAGAAACTACCTGGCAAGCCAGCCACAGAACAAGGATGGGCTCAGAGGATCTGTCCACCCGAGCCCGGGGCATTCCACCACATCACATGGCAGACCCGGTCCTGAGCAGAGACTTGACACCTCCCCTGCATCTGGTCTGCGTGGCCCCACCCATGGGAATGCTAGGTCCTCTGGCAGGCAGGCAGCAGTCCCCAGGCTCATGGGCTCAAGCCTGAAGCCCCTGTCTGCAGCCTCTAGCCATCAGTGGGACCTTGAGACTCAGGCACAGCTCTGTGGTTAATGACCACAGTGGGGGGACCTGACCTCAGTTTCCAGGGGCTATTGCAGTGTGTGCCAAAATGGCATAACTGATATAAGGTGAATAAGTGACAAAGCCACCTTTTTATCAAAAACAAACAAACAAAAACCACCTCCACTGAAAAAACACTTGTACTCCACTATCAGCAGAGTAGAATGGGGGTGAGTTTAACTGGGCCAGGGGGAAAGGAGTTACAAAAGCATTGGAGTTGTTTTTTTCTAGTGGGAGGTATGGGAGGAGTTAGTGTGAGAGACAGATGTGGGCAAGAAGAGCTAAACCAAAGATGAGGTTTTGAAAATAGTGGATTGATTTTTTTTTTTTTGGCTGATGGGTGATTACTTTAAGAAAACCTATCGTCTAAATAGTGATTCCCACCCTCCCATCCAGTAGTGTTTGGGCAGAACAAAGGGCTGAGAATCACTGCTCTTTGCTTCCCCCTTCTCCCTACCTGCCAGGAGCCTGTGTCGCCTACTTCCTTACCAAGAGGCGCGAGTACCGCAACTCCCTGAACCCCTTTAAAGGCCTGAAGGAAAAAGAGGAGAAGAAACTTCGAAGTCGCAGATACCGGGTATGTTTCTAGGCCTTCCTTTCAAGATGCTAAACTTTAAACCTTACTACGGTACAGCAGGAAGGGTCAGAGGTCATGGCATCTGCGAACAGAGTGGAGAACCAGGAATGCAGGCAGACAGAGGAGGAAGAGGGTGAGCCAGTTCTAAGATTTGACTTGGGGATGGGGTTCTCTCAGGCACAGACTTTACAGAGCCTTCTTCCTACCCAGACCCTCTCCCCACACCTAATCCACAGTTTGTTTCTCTTCCTGATCTTTGTCCTTGGCTTGTACCATAGCTTTTTGCCAACCGATCCAGTATCATGAGACATTTTGGACCTGAGGACCAACACCTGTGGAAGGATGTGACAGAAGAGCTGATGTCAGATGAAGAGGACAGTCTCAATGAGCCAGGTGTCTGGGTAGCCCGGCCTCCCCGTTTCCGGGCCCAGCGCCTCACAGAGCTCTGCTACCATCTGGATGCCAACTCTAAGCATGGCACTAAAGCCAACCGTGTGTATGGGCCTCCCTCAGACCGGTTACCTTCTGCCGAGGCCCAGCTCCTTCCACCAGAACTTTATAATCCTAATTTCCAAGTAGAGGAAGATGAGGGAGGTGATGGAAATGGACCTGTCTCCCTGTCTTTTGACCAGTCCCACAAAACCTGCTGTCCTGACTTGAACTCATTCATTGAAATCAAGGTGGAAAAGGATGAGTGAAATCTATAATCAAGAGTAGCTATGGCTCCTGCCACTCCCCGTATCCCACAAACAGGTGGCTGTGGGGCTTCCCAGAATAATGAGATGTCCTCTGCAGTCTGAGAAAGCAATTCTGTCTCTTTTCTTACACAGTCCCTGCAGGAAGTGGAAGCTGGCAGCTCTGGTATAAGAAAAGGACTTCTCTGAAAGGGGCGAAACTCCCCGCATTGTGAATGGCAAGCCAGAAAATTCCTAAGCATAAATGATGCCTCAGAAGAGCCTGGGATGAGAGTGGGGGGAGGGCGGATCTAAGAAACATGAGGCCTTCTTGGCGTGCCCTGGTCTCCGAGGTGGTTTCTGTTGTTATTTTTTGGGTTTCACTCAAAGCTCTAGGGAAGCAGCTCTGGGTGCGCCTTCGCCCTCAGCTTCCAGGGACTGCTGGTCTCGCTCTGCAGTGGAAGCTGCACAGGACCAGTCCAGGGTAATACTGCCACCCGGTGGGCAGTTTCAGTCATGGGCTTGATTCTGCCGAGCTGAATAGGGAGGGGCTCCATCCCTTTTTGGGATTTAGGGTTTAGATGTAATAGCTTTACTGAATGATACAAAGCAGATTTTATTATTTGCACCTTATACAGGAGGGAGTTAAGGCTTAAAGAGTTCCCATGTCTCACTGGCACCTGCTCTCCTACTGTGTGACCAAACAGTATATAGGGCTTTGTAGTTCTCAGTCCTATCAGCCAAGGTGTATTTTGAGGAAGGGATGTGTGTGCGCATGTGTACGTAGTACACAAAATTTGTGCATTTTTTGAATAGATTAAGAAGTAAAAGTGGCTTTCTATTTACTCATTCATATAACATTGCTTACTGGGTAGGTGTCAGTTACTGTGCTATAGATACACTGTTGATCTAAGCAGATGCTGATCAGAGGTTTTATTATCTAGTCAGAAAGCTAGGCAGTTTAGTTGGCAGTGAAAAAAAATTGTGGTGAGTGATAATTAGGGAGTGTAGGGTACACTGGCAGTATACAGCAGGGGCAGCTAACCGGCTCTGGTGGTCTGGAAAGGCTTCTCAGAGTGGTGTTTAAACTGATACCTGAAAGATGGGGAAGAGTTAACCAGAAGGGAAAGGGAAGCCAGGAGAGTGTTTCAAACATAGGGAACATCAGCTATTAGAGAGCACAGACAAGGTAAATTCTACAATTCTACTGCAGAATAGTTGGAGAGAGGATGATGCTGAGAGAAGAGGCTGGAGAGGTAGAGAAACCTTGTAAAACATCTTAAATCATTTAGACTTAAATTCAAGGGCAACGAGAAATCACTGAAAGGTTTTAAGGAGGGAGGTGGGCTGATCATTTCTGTGTTTTAGAAGAATCACTTGACCTCAGGTTATGATATGGCCTGGAGGGAGAAGGCCTTGGCAGTGAGACTTCTGCAGTGGTTCAGGAGAAAAGATGGTAGCCTGACAGACACAGTGATGACGAAGGGAGGACAGATTTGAGGGATATTTAGGAAGCAGAATTGATAGTACTTGGTGACAGGACTTAGTTGGATTTGAGGTTAAGGGAGGAGGGCATAAGGTTGATGTTCAGATTTCTGGATTAAGCAGCAAAGTGGTTAATGATGCCATTTATTCAGGGAATGCTGGAAGAGCCAGTTTCAGGAGGCAGGGAAGGTGAGGTCAGTGTAAGGTGTTGTGTGACTTTGAGACAATCAAGTAGTCAGGTGAAGTTTTTAAATTCAAGAACGTCAGGTTGGAGATATGGATTTGGCAGTCATCTGTATATACAGACCTTAATTAAAGTCTTGGGGATGGAAAATACGCCCGTGGAGCTCCCAGTTCCAGCTCAGGCTATGGTCTGGTTGCCCTGAGGTTGTGGGCACTGCTGGAGCATGCCCTGCATCCCTCTCCCCCTTGTGTCTACTTCCTATGATCCCTAAAAACACAGGTTGCTGATCCCAACTATGTTCATTGCTGCCACCAACTCCTGAATGGGCTTCCTTTAATGGCTTTTCAACTTTTCATAAGATGTATTCTCCCATCCTCATCCCAATGGGGCAAAGCTTCAAAATATTAGAGGCTGGGGGATATTTTGGATGTAAATAATTGGAAGGAAGAATTCAGGTTCTCTTTCCCCATCTGGAGACGGGAAAGGAGGGAGAGCCCTATAGTTAATTCTGAAGATGTTGCTTGTAGCAAGTTCAGGATGCAATCTGATAGCTCCCCTCTGTTACTAATGCTTTCGGTCCTCCCTGCTTCCAGTCTGAGAGTAAACTCTCCTCTGGATCAGAGAAAAGCTGTAAGCCTGACTAGGGAAAGAGAGAGGCTGATTCTCAAGAGCGATGAGGTCAGGGAAACAATGCATGCAGCTAGGACAAAGAAGCCAAGTAGTTGGTGCCAAATTAAGTTCCCAAAAGATACTAACCTCCTTTCCTTCCCCATTCCCTAAGGCTATACTAAGATTATAAAAGGTGTTCAACATGTTGAGCCTAAAGTAATATGATTTGTTTGCATATAATTTTCATATTTGTTTACTATCTAAATACAAAGGACTCGCTTTCTTTCTCCATTCTACTTCCTCTATCCCTTGCCCCTGATGTGCTAGTCTGGGCAAAATCAATTGGCTGATTTTAATTAATTATGTTCGGCTTCAGCTATGATTTCTTCTTTTCTAGTATGGCCAACGTCAGCCTCTTTTCCTTTTCCACCCTGATCGTTTTCACTTGCTATTTCCTTTAAATGATATTTATTCCTCTTAATACTTACTCTTTATCATCAATCCCCTGTGGGCCAACCAAGGGGGCGGCGTTCGCTAGCCCTAAAACCAGACCTATCCCGCAGTCACCTGAAATATTTGCTAAAAATCTCATCTCCCAACACCAGGGGGCTATGCCTTGATCTGTCCTAACCTTAAAGGTAGAGATTAATTCCAAACCGTTTCCTCCTTTTTCGTAGACACTCAAGTTCCTTGCCTTCTACACCGAGCTTTGGGTTCAGAAAGTGGTGTCTTTTTATTGAAGTATATTTCTTTACCTTGCATTCTCTCTGGACTTACACAAATTTGTCTTTTTCTTAGTCTATTCTTCCTTCGGTCTCTGCACCACCCTCGATCCCTTTTGCTCCCTTTCCTTTCGCTACCTGTCTTCCCCCACCTCTCTACATGGGCTTCCTCGCCTTTCTGAAGGCGTCTCTGAACCTCTTATGTGTATCTACCTTTCTGGTTTCTCCCTGTCTTCTTTATGGATCCCTCCCAGTCTCATTACTTCTGCATCAGTCTCTCTCCAGCTCTTCCAGTCCCCACAGCAGGAACAAAGTCGTGGTGTTTGCGCAGAACATGCCTCGCGTCGCCTCGTCCACCGCGACATTCCACCGTGCCCCTCCGCGCATTCCAACTGTAGACAATGAGTCCCACCCTAACTTTTTCCCGTCCCAGTTATTGAGTGATGTAGTAGCAGCTGCCCAAACTTGCCCTCCGCTTCAGTCGGCGGATCCCCACCTCCAGGCCAGTCAGCACCAGCGCCCGGCGCCCCGTCAGCGCACCAGAGATCCCTGCGCAGACACCCCGGTTCCTCCCGCACTCGGCGCTCCGCCCCTCCGGGAAAGTAGATCCGGCCGTGCAGACAAAAGTTTGGGAGAGAAGTCCGGCCGGAGCTGAGTGTGAGAGTGAGGGGGCGGGGGCTGGGAGAGCGGGGCGGCTGGGCGACCTGGTGCGTGAGCAGCAAGACCTGCGGATGGGACAGCCGCGGCCCTAGGCCCCTCTAGCCCTACTTAACCCCTGATGAGCGGGGGGACACAGCCCCTCTTGCTGGGGGATGCTGTGGGATTCCTGGCACCGGGCACCCGGGCCGCCCGCTAAATCCCGTGTGCCTACCCTGTGCCCTGGGGAGCCGGAGTCCGGCCGCAGGGAAAGAGAAGCGGCGGCCGAGACGCTGCAGGGTGCCTCTCGGGGAGGGGGCTGGAGACCCCGGGCCCGAGGGTATGGAGCGGTTAGGAGAGAAAGCCAGTCGCCTGCTGGAGAAGTTAAGACTTTCGGACTCCGGCAGCGCTAAGTTCGGCCGCAGAAAGGGTGACTCTAGCCGGTCTGGGTCTGATGGGACCCCCGGGCCGGGCAAGGGGCGACTGAGTGGGTCGGGGTTACCTAGAAAACCAGGGCCCGGTGGAGTTACTGGGGGACCCGGGGATGAGCCGTTGGAGCCAGCCCGGGAGCAAGGCCCCCTGGACGCTGAGAGGAACCCGCGCGGCTCCTTCGAGGCGCAGCGCTACGAGGGCTCCTTCTCCGGGGGTCCGCCTTCCGCCCGGGCCTTGCCTCTACCTCAGTCCTTGACCCCAGATTTTCGGCTGGAGAGCACGGCCCCAGCCCTAAGCCCCCGCTCCAGTTTCGCCAGTAGCTCAGCCAGCGACGCGAGCAAGCCGTCCAGTCCCCGCGGCAGCCTGCTGCTGGACGGGGCGGGGGCCGGCGGAGCCGGAGGCAGCCGACCCTGCAGCAACCGTACCAG
>PVJI01015425.1:0-41202 GCA_004026765.1 Micronycteris hirsuta | reverse complement strand
ATCCTAAACTCCTTTTTAAATTGATGCATATACCATATTTTTTGGACTATAAGACGCACTTTTCTCCCCAAATTTTGGAGGAAAATGGGGGTGTGTCTTATAATCCAAATGTAGCTGAATTATAGTCTAAATGTTATTTATGTTATTAAATATTTTACCACATTTTTTGCTTCAAAATATTGTTTTCCTATTTTCCTCTGCTAAAACCTAGGTGCGTCTTATGGTCCAAAAAATATGGTGATTGCATTCAGGAGAATTTTTGCTGGATTTTCACTAGAAATCCCAGCCTCTTATTCAAGTTTTGCCCCCTGGTGAAGACTTTCTCCTGGTGGAAGTCCATTCAGACCTTAGATACCTAAGACTGATGACTCTTTCCTAGCTTGAGTGTACCAATTCCTTTCCATTTCTCACAGGAAACAGCTGGTAGATGATTTATCAGGCTGGTCATAACACAGGATCCACTCCAGTTTGCCAATCTGTCTTTTAAAATTCAATGCTCCCACTAACATCCAACTTTGGCAGGGCGTAGGTGGCTGTGCTCCTGCCTTAATCTGGGTACTGTATCTCTATCAAAAAGCCCTAAGGTTGGTTTTTTGGGGGGGCAGGGGGTCTTTCTCTTAATGCCAGATAGATACTGAACCAGTACTTTTAAGTTATATTTGAAAGTCCTCTTCATCAGCAAATTTGGCCACTCCTTCCTTCAAAACATATGTTAATTTCTGCAAACATATTTCAGAAACAGCTCCCCTTCAGCACTGTCCTAATTCACAGCATCTCTCACCTGGCTTAGCGCAGTAGCATCCTAGCTTCTCTGCATGGTTATCAACGCACCAGCCAAAACGATTCTGTTAAAACACAAGCTGGCTCATGGCATACTTTTCAATATCTTCTGACAGCTCAGCAGCTCTTTTGGAGTAAAAACAGAAAAGACTTTAGAGTGGCCCACCAAGTTCTGCAAACCCTGCCCCCGCTGTACCTCTCACCATCCTTCCCACACTCTCTGTGCAGCTACCCTGGCCACCTTGGGTCTTTGAAGACACTCTGGGATGATCTTTTCACAGACACCCACATACCTTGCTTCCTCACCTCCCTCAAGTTTGAATTCAAATATCATCTTGTTTTAAAAGAACTGGAGTTCTAATAGACTACTACTCAAAATTATTTCTAGGAACAGGAAAAACTCAATTGCTTTTCTATCATAGTGACTATTAGAATGTTTTAGTATTTCAGGATGAAAAAGATCTTTTAGAATTCGAATTTAAAAAAATAACCCAAAGCACGTTTTATCTCTACCTTTTGTGATGACATTGTAGCCTAATATTTAGGCTACACACCCCCTCTGAAATGTTCTTAGGTGATTTCATTGGCCAAGGTCCCTTATGTGTGGGTGCACACCTAGAAATTACACCCCCACTCCAATGAAACTTTACACCTTTATGCACAACAGCTCTCACTGGGATTATTGCTACTCCCACATCCGTACTGTTGAAATTCTCCATGTCTCTGTGACCCAGATCAGATGCTATTTTCTCCATGAAGCTGTCTCTGATCTCTCCTGAAAAAAGGTACCTCTTCTTCCTGAGAGTACAGAGCATTGATTTGTACTTTTAGTGCATCCATTCTTTTTATATATGACCTATGTCCCCTAAATATCTGTTATGTGTTTCTTGACATAATAAGCTATATTTTATTTGCTATTTTTCTCCACAGTGCTTAGAAGTGCCTCACATAAAATTAGAATTCAATTAAATATTCATTGAATAGTTAAAATAGAATGAGTAATAAGTAAATTAAAACATGTTTTTATACTGCCTCATTTTTAATTATCATTATTTTTGTTAGATATTCATTGTTCCACTTCTGGAAATTTATCCAAAGGAACCTGAAATACTAATTCAAAAGAACAGAAGTGCACTTATATTCATTGCAGGGTTATTTACAGTAGCCGAGACATGGAAGCAGCACAAGTATCCATCAGTAGATGAGTGGATAAAACAACTATGGACATTTACGCAATGGAATACTGCTTGGCTGTAAAAAAGAAGAAAATTTTACCCTTTGCAGCAGCATGGATGGACCTGGGGAACATTATGCTAAATAAAATAAGCCAGTCAGAGAAAGACAAATACCATAGGCTTTCACTTATATGTGGAATCTAATGAACAAACTGAACTAATAAGAAAAATACAAACAGACTCATAGATAGAGAGTAGGATGACATCTCTGGGGGTGGGGAGGGTGGTGGTTGGCAATGGAGGGATCAAGCAAAAAGGAAAAAGGACTTATGGGCATGGACAACATTGTGGGGATTGCAGGGTTGCAGGGAGGAGGATATAAGAGGGATAAATGGTAATGGAAAAAATACAATAAGCTCTGGCTGGTGTGGCTCAGTGGACTGAGTGCTGGCCTGTGAACTAAAGGGTGGCTGGTTCAGTTCTCAGTCAGGTCACATGCCTGAGTTGCAGGCCAGGTCCCCAGTAGGGGGCGTGTGAAAGGCAAACACACATTGATGTTTCTCTCCCTCTCTTTTTTACTCCCTCCTCCTCTCTCTAAAAATAAATAAAATCTTTTTAAAAAATACAATAAAAAATAAATTTTAAAAAATCTTAAGACTATAAAAGAGTATCATTGTTATCTTAAATGAATAATATTCATGACAATAGTATTTGAACTACTGCCAATCATTTTGAGGTCATTATTTAAAATGTTTTTATTATTAAAAAATACCTACTACTAATATTTTCCTTGGTTTTTTATTTTCAGGTGTGGTTACATTTATATAAAACACATAGTGTGTATACTGCTTATCTGTCTATATACATTGGATATGGATTCACATGCATAAATAGTTGGCAATCGTCATCCTCTCAGAAAAAGCCTGTACACATGCACAAGTTATATTTTCTGTGGAGGCTTGTATGTGTTTGTGTAAGCACCACATAACTTTTCAAGTAGGATCATTAATCAAAGATGGGAGTAACTAATATAAAAACCCTTAGGCATTTCCAAGGACTAGAATACTTTGAAGTATTTCAGCAAGAACATATTGACCTCTTTGGGGAAAAGGATTGTGTGCAGCAATCAGACATGACTATCTAATGTTGAAGATCAAAGGGTATTGACTGAAATCTGCAGTTGCCATAGCTACTGAGCCCTGTGAATTTACTATAGTTCTCTTATTACAAGCACAAGATTTACAGTTAAGACCTGCTTTATTGACTAGAGGGGTTATCTGTTCACTAAATCTGGTAGTTTACTGGAATGATTTTCAGCCCACATTGTTTTGTTAAATTGAATCTGATTCAGTGAAATTACAATTAGAATATAACGTTCTCAAGGTACACATTCATAATCTACTCTAACTCTAGCAATCTTTCTGAGATATGCAAAATACCCTAAGACCAACCCCAGTCTTAGAGGATAAGATGCTTTTGAGCTATTTTTATATGGGGCAGGTTTTCAATCGACTGTAATGCCTAAAACAGACATTCAGCAGCAAGCTTGACAAGTAGGACCAAGCCAACATGGCTCAAATTGCCTCCCACAAAATAGCTTAATGGCTTTTCCCTGGTGACACCAAGTGGATTTCTGAAACTAGGTTTTGAATCCCAAAATCTCAATCATCAAAGTACATCTGGTTATCTAAAGCTACTTTCTGAAACCTCCTTTCAAATGGGGATTTTAAAAACATAATCCTACCTTTGACTGCCTTCTCTGCAATTGACCAAGTTTTCAATTTCTTATATGCCCGTTATTCTAAAAACCATTCCATTTATTCATCTAATTTCAGAATAGTATTTGCCTTTTGGGCCACTGCACCCAGTGAAGTATTTTCATAACTAAAAAGGGGTTGTTGGCAGGGACGGAAAGTGGAGGAGAAGCCAGCAAGTCTCCAGCTCCTTGTGAGAGTAACTGGGTTTTGCCCACATCCCTTTAGGTTCCATAAATGTGCCCTTACGTTGGCCTCTTAGGGCCTTAGAGGAAAGAAATTTCAAAACTTGTCTTCCTGTTTATTGTTCTGGAAATCAAGAAATATTCAATAAAAAATTGCTCCAAGATGAAGTCCAAAACATGATCCCAGCAGTCAGGCCAAGAGTGAATTCTTGGTCAGATCACTAAGCATTGTTTTTCTCAACTGGAAAATAGAGAAAATAATAGTTTCTACCTCATGGTAAAAATTGTATGTGTTAATATGTATGAGGCGCTTAGCTGAGTGCCTGACATATCATAAGTACTCAGAAAGTTAGGTTATTATTTTCAGGACTCTCTATTCTACTAAGAAGTATTTTTAAATAAAAAAGAAGAAAAGGAAAAGAAGGAGAAAAAGTTCTTATGATTCCAAATATCATTTTAAGAAAGCAAGAGAAGGTCATTTCTAAATTTATTGTACAATCTCCTACTCCCCTCTGATCAGGTAATGCATTTTAAGTTTTGTTCTTAGGAAACATTAATCTTTTGGAAAATGCCACAGTTATACTGTAGAACTTAACAGAAATACTTCATAGTAATTAGAAAGAGTAATTTCTCATCCAAGTTTAGATCATTTAGGACAAAATGAAATATTGGAACACAGCTTTTGGCAAGTAATTACATCTAAAGTTTACTCTAGTTCCCCAATTGGAAAAAAACAACAACAGAATTTCTGTTCTATTTATAAGCTCTTTTCTGGAGTGCATGTGCAGGCAAAAAAAAAAAAAAAAATTCCAAGGCTGGGGGCCCTGGCCATGGCTTCCTTAGGAACAGCAGCCTAAGTCCATATGGCCTTAACTAGATACATATATAAATGTGGGAAGTATGCTGGTAAGAAATGAAATTTTTGTGTAATGTACAAAAGTATCATACTTTCATTGCCTGTAAGCATTCTCTCTGTTCACCAGAAAAAAAGAGCATAAGATAATGATGTGCAGCCATATAGTAAAAATCAGAATCTGTTCAATGTACTGCAGCGTATGATCATCAAATAGAAATCAAGCTGGAAAAGTAGCACTTGGGAGATTTCCATTTCCTCAGGCTAAGTGGACTCACCCAAGTGCTCACTCACCTTTATATCAGTAACTCTTCCTTCCTGCTCAGGTGATTTACGGCCCTCAGGAGATGCATCTAGAACACTGTGGGCAAGTCTCTGTGTCCCTTCCCAACACTTTCTACTTAGATTTTTATCTGCACCTCTGTATCAAACTCAAGGAAAAGCCAAGATGGAATCTTTAAGCCAAGCGTACATATCGAAATGAAGAAAATACATGAAAAAATACAGTTACTATTGAGATAAATAGGAGTGGGAGAAAGCACTCTGTCTTCTGAGAATTAATATGCTTCTCAACTGTTCTTATTCTGAGGCAGTTTTGTTGCAAGTTGGCAAGATTTAGGAATGTGGGAGGCTTTTCCGGTTGGCTCGTAGGCAATTTTTGTATGGAATTGAACAATAATTGTGGGCTAGAAGAGAATTAAATAACATGAAAGGAACAAAGTGGACTTTGCAAGTTGGGTCACTGCTTCCCAGTCTCTTTCTGCAGAGAACTCAGATCCTACTCATTAGTTCTATTATACCATCTCGCTGTGACCAACATATAAACTACAATTTAAATTAGGTTTTCATCTAAAAATGGAAAATTTGAAGAGAAGTAAATAATGATATAGATTTCAAATGTTCCACATTAGCTATACTGGGATAAATATATCTTCTCTAAGTCCTGTTACCTGGCTCTGTGAGTGCAAGTCATGAAGAGTGCGGTTTCTGTGTGTTCCCCTATAGACAAAACGGAATGTGTTTGGAGCCTGGAGGTTGTACGGTATATACAGACACTTATCAGCAGATGCTTCCTAAGTAAGTTTAGATATTCTCTGAGTAAACTTTTAAGGTTATTAGTGATTTTAAAAATCATGACTGCCCTAAGTTTGTTTCCTTTCTCATTCTAATTTTTTAGATTTTATTTACGTTTGAATCATAGAGTC
This sequence comes from Micronycteris hirsuta, assembly GCA_004026765.1. Lineage (NCBI taxonomy): Eukaryota > Metazoa > Chordata > Mammalia > Chiroptera > Phyllostomidae > Micronycteris > Micronycteris hirsuta. The sequence goes on along the minus strand of PVJI01015425.1, from coordinate 35,250 downwards.
AAGTTTAATTTTTTTCTTCCCTGAAAAGAGATTTGAAATTATGGCATTGAGACTCCAATGATCAATAAATACCCCTGAAGCAACCAAAACAAAAAGATTTGAAAGTGAATACTTCTAGCAAAATCTTCTTTGAAATCCCTAATTTAAAAATATTGCCAGAAGTATTTTTCAGATTATTCAGATAATCAAACAAGGCCTGTGAAGAAAAATAAAAATGAGATGCAAACACTCCTATTAATGATTCAAATGGACCCAAAATAAGAAAGATTGGAAATAGTTCATTAATATTTCATTAATATTTTCTGTCTTGGGATAATCATTATTCTATTAAAACTGAGTTCAAGGATATAAATGTTAACAAAAGACCATTAATATAGATGATATAGATATAAATAGATATACATATGCATATACATGCAGATAGATATTAATTCCTATTGATCTGAGATCAGTTACTACTTTCATCCATATAAGCAATTGCAAGTCTGGGCATGGGTAAGCAGAGTACCTTGCTTGCCATAGGCCAAGGGGAGGAGAGGGTGGTATGCTGTGGGAAGGAGAGCTGAGCGAAGCTATTAACAGCCACATAACCTGCTTGCAGAACTAGAATCTAGAGCAGTCTCACACACAGAAATAGTTTCTTTCAACTGCCACTGATTCTCTTCCACAGGCCTATGGTGGATCAGGATGCTCAGTTCTGGGATGGAAAGAAAGGAGACTTAGTTCTAACGGTGTTTAGAATCCAAAATATCACTTGAGAGAAATGCCTAAACACACATAGAACAATTCTTGCCCTAGAAACATTTGACACAAGAGATAAACTGAATTAATAAAATTGTAACCTAGCCTCAGAGCTAGCTCAACTTTTGATTGTTCAAAGGCATCCTTCTCTTTCTCTAAGTATCTGACAGCAGAAAGAGCAGGCCCTCTCTGAGAAAAAGATGTTTTTTAGTTTCTGTGGGTCTTTTAAATACAATATCTGCCATACAATTTAAATATTATGATACATGAAAAGAAACAGGAGAATATGACCCATAATTAAGATTTTTTAAAATATCAGTAGAAGCAAAACCACAGATAATCCAGATGTGGGAATTAACATAGAACTATAAACAAAATATAAAGTTTAAAGAACTTAGAACAAGGATTTCCAACCCTCATCCCATGGGCTGCATGCAGCGCAGGGCAGCTATGAGTGTAGCCCAACACAAAATCCTAAATTTACTTAAAACATTACGAGACTTTTTTGTGATTACGTGGCACAATGCCACATAAAATAAACATATATACACGTGCGACTTGTACGCCTGTGTGGCTTCAGTTTTACAGCGGTGTGTGGCTCCCAGTGTCATCTTCCAAGCGCAGACAGTTGACACCGTCAGATGTTACATGTGCTTATGGTGACTTAGTGAGACAGTGATTATCAATCATATCTTACCTACCCTTGAGATGTTAGGTGTTTAATGTTATTTAAAAGTCAGGCAATTTACTCTTATTTGATTACTGAAGGTACTTCCATACCTTGGAGGTAGGTGCCCTCACATAGCCCGCCGCCTCGCCCTGCGTTGGCCGCTGAGAGGACTGTGGAAGGGCCCAAACCCTGTTTTCTATTTTCCTGTCAATTAATTTTCATCATAAAAGTAAATAAAGTCCCTCATCTATTATTATTGTTTTAATCCCAGCATGGCTTCTACAACGTCTCAAAAGAAAAAAGAACCCCCCAAAGAGAAAAACTACAGATGAAAGAAGATTGTTCAATGAAAGTGGACAGAAGACTACTTTTTTGTTGAGGCAAATAGTAAGGCACTCTGCTTAATTTGTAGGGAATTTCTGCAGGTTTTCAAAGACCATAATTTGAAAAGCCATTATATAATACAAAAACATGCTGTCAAATTAAATGCATATGAAGGATTGTGTAGTAAGGATGAACTAGTGAAACTGAAAAAAAGTCTGTCTTCTTAATAAAAATTTTTTCAGAAAGTTACAACTTGGGCAGATTCCATTGTAAAAGCTAGTTATGTGGTAGCATATTTAATAGCAAAAAAATCAAAACCATTTACTGATTGTGAGTTTATTAAGCAATGTATAGAAAACATGGCTAATATAATTTGCCCTGAAAAAAAAAGGAGGATATTTCTAAAATCGGTTTGTCTCACCAGACCATAGCCAGGTGAACTGAAAAAAATTAGAATATCTATCGAAAGAAGTTTGTAGAGTAAAGCTGCTAATTTTAAATTTTATGCTTTGGTGATGGGTGATAGCACTGATACTGCAGATACAGCTTAATTTGCCACTTCTATTAGAGGTATTGATGACGAATATAACATCACTAAAAAAATGGCTTCTTTCGGGGCATTAAAAGACACAACCAAATCAAGAGATTTATATGAAGCAGTAAAAAAAAATATGTTAAAGCAGTTTTCTTTGTCCATTGTCACATATCTGGTAGAGTCACTGATGGTGCCCCGGCGATGGCAGATAAAAGAAGGTCTTGAAAAATTAATAGGAGACGATGCAATTGCTGTCCAAAACTCATGTTTGATGAAGTATCATTGCATAGTACATCAAGAAAATTTATGCACAAAACCTTTAAAGATAGATAATGTCATGCAAATCATCATCAAGACTGTGAATTTCATAAGAGCCAAACAATTGAATCATCACCAATTCCAGGAATTCCTTAAAAGTACTGATGCTGACTATGGGTCATCATTTACTTTTCAGAAGTAAGATGGCTAAGTTGAAGCCAAATGTTGAAAAGATTTTATGCTTTGGGACAGGTTATCAAGTCATTTATGGTGTCAAAAAACAAATTTGTGCTGGCACTTGAAGATGAAAGCTGGCTTGCAGATTTACCATGTTTAGTGGATTTAACCGCTCATTTAAATGGGTTAAACATGCATCTTCAAGGTGAAAACAAATTTATCGATACCATTTTTCAAACCATAACAGCACTCCAAATGAAACTGAAATTATGGCAAGCTCAAATTAAGGTAAACAATTTTGTACATTTCGACACAGCTAAACACAGTCCTGTGAACAGCGAAAAATATGCAACCTTGTTTTTTGATTTGATATAAGAATTTGAAAACAGATTTCAAGATTCCTGGGAAAAGAATGAATATGTTTTCTATATTTGTGACTCCGTTTTCGGTCAACACAAATATGTTACTTGCCAATTTTCAAATGGAATGCAGAGAGCTACAATCTGACATTCAACTTAAAGAAAAATTTGATTGTGTCTCTTTACTGGACTTTCATAGGTCCTGTCTTCCCAGAGACAAATCTCTTGCTTCACAATTATGCCTTATTCATGTCATCACTATTTTGGAGCACCTGCATTTGTGAGCAAATATTTTGAAGAATAAAACACACTTAGTAAAATTAGAACAAAAATATTTGACGAGCACCTTGAAAACTCAGGGAATTGCAATTACTTCTGTCACACCAGATATTGATCCACTAGTTTCTCAGATACAATGTCAAACATCCCACTACTTTTATGTTGCCCTCTTTTACTTTTAAAATGAAAAATATAAAAAAAAACCAATGCCATTTTATTACTTGGGCATCTACATTTTCTATATTAGTGATCACAAACTTGGAACCTGCTCAACAATTTTAAAAGATTATCAAAAGGGCTGCTGCATAATTTGGGTAATTGTGTGAGGACTTTTTGCTTATCTGTGGTAGCAGATATCATGAAAATTATGCATGCACCCTTTTTTTTACTCATCAGTTTTCGTTAGTGTTTGTGTATTTAATGTGTGGCCCAAGACAACTCTTCTTCCAGTGTGGCCGAGAGACGCCAAAAGGTTGGATTCCCTGACTTAGAAGGAAAGATGAGAAATTCCAACAGAGAAATAAAGACTCTTACAAAGTAAAAATTATAGAAGTAAAAATACAATATCTGAATTAAGGATTTGTTGGATGGGCATAATAGTAGTCTAGATTCAGTAAAAGAAACAGTTAGATGACTGATAGCCCAGTAAATAGAAATAATACTGACTGAACTGTAGAGTTGAAGCAGGAACTTTAGGGACATGTGGAATAACATCAAATAGTATGACATGTGTGTAATTGGAGTCCCAGACATAGAAAAAAGAAAATATTAGGCAGAAGAATTACTTGAAAAGACAATGGCTGTGTGCTTGTATATTCTTGACTTTTCTAAAATTTTCAAAAGTGGTAGGTTTAGATATAAACTTACCTAGTACTAATTTACTGCTACTTTAGTAGTAGGTTTAGGTATATTTTCAGAGAGTTACTTACTTTTTTAATTATTATTTCCACTATGCTCTTATTAGCTATCTTCTGTTATATCTTTTAGGTCTTGTAACCACTTTATTTTCAGTAAACCATTATATTTGAAATTCTAACATTTACCAGCTCGTATGTGAAAAGACAATAGCAAGTAAATACACTTTGTAGTCTGGTTTTGCAATGATATTTTAAAAAATTTTTTAATTGTTTTCTAAACTTTTAAATGTATGTAGAATTATTTTATAATTCAATAGAATTTTATTCTAAAATAAATTTATATTTTTCTAATACTTAAGGATAGATCATTGCTTTAAGAGGAGGAGATTAAAAGATAAACTTTCTAGAGCCACAGCTGCACTCTCTAGAGTTAGAGATGCTGACAGTTTTGAAAGTAACTGTAGATAGTTCCTTGACTTATGAAACGGGAGGAATACACCCCAGAGATGTTGGGTGAAACCATAATTAAGACACAAATCTATGAGAAAAACTATCTTTAGCTCGGCTTTGTAAATGTTGATAATTTACCTTTTTTGCATGCTTTCTAAAACATTACATTTTAAAATGAAATTATGATGCCCATTAAGTTGCAGAGTCATTTTCAAACCAAACATTTAAGAGTTCAACAAAAAGTAATTACATATTTTAAATGCTAAATCCAAGGATCAATATATTTGTAAACTACCACAGAAATGAATCACTAGAGAGATAAAATGGTCTTGAGCAATGGTTCTCAAACTTCAGTGGACAAATACTTGGAAGGGTCTATGAAATGCAGGCTGGAAACCCAAGACTTTCTGATTAAGTAGGTCTGAGGTGGGACTTAATTTGCTTTCTTAAGAAGTCCCCGGGTGAAGCTGAAGCTGCTGGCCCGAGAATTGTCCCTTGGGAACCACGGTCTAGAGCAATAATTCCCGAATTTCAACGTGCAGAAGAACCCTTGAGGAGCTTGTTTAATCTGCCAAGTCGTGGACCCTCTGCTCCTCAGAGAGCTCGACTGAGGTCTGAGTAGGTCTGGGAAGGATACACCGTTTTCAAAAGCTCCCCTGAGTATTCTGATGACGACAGACTCAGGATTCTGCTTTAGGATTTTACGAGACCGACGCCTTACCACTTGGCCACCGCGCCTGCTTTAGGATTTTAAAAGTTCCTCAGATGATTTAAGCATTCAGTCAGCACGAAGAACCAGTGCTTCGGTACTCACTTTTTCAAATGATTTGCCAGCACTTCTAACCATTCCACACTTACGCTATCCTTTGGCCGTGTGCATCCTGAGCAGCTGGTCTGAGGGCCTACACAGGGTAGAGCGTTGCCATGTTATCACCATACATCCTCCTCCTTCCACTTCCTCCCACTCCTTCCCCAATTACCACATCCATTCCCCTTCATCATCGTTGCTTTGCAGGCATCTGACCCACGCTCAGCCATTAAAGAAAGCTTAGGAGTTATTACCAGGTCTTGCCTACCTTGTGAACAAGACAAGCAACTGAAAACAAAGGTAAGGAACAAGAGAATAAGGTATGTCTAGGAGAGTAGGAATGAGAGTGTTGTAGTCCCTGGATACAGTTGTTACTCAGGTATGAATATAATCTAGTCTTTATTTCTGAGAAGTCTCATATCCTTAAATAAATCCACATTGTTACTGCTATGCTTACTTGACTCAGAGATCTATAACCGGCAGTCAAGAGTTTAATGACGTTATAGAACGTATGTGCCCCTCACTGGCCAGACCTGATCCCAGGATACCCTTTGAAAGAGAGCAGATATTTTGTGCATAAGAAAACAAGACTCTAAAGGGTTGAGAAACTTGCCAAAGGTCACACAGAAAGACAGGGCCAAAAGCATAACTGAGAACTGTTCACTGGGATCTTTCTTTTACACTGCACAGCTTCTCCAAGCGTGAATTTGACTTACCTAAAACACCTGAAGGCAAAACAGTGGCTTCCTGTATAGTGATGTGCATAAAACTCCTGAGCCAAACCTTGTGAGAATAAATTACAATATTCAGTGATTATTTAGCTACTGCTAATCTATTGAATTAGACAGTATGTTTGAACTTGGCAGGTAGACATCTCCAGATCTGCCCTTCATGGTTCACACATCTCCTTGGGTGTAAAGCTCATTAACAGCTTTCTTTCACTCTTTGTAGCCAAGGATGAAAATATTACTGGAGGAAGCATCCCTGACCTACTGAGTAGTGTACCCAGTTGTACTATTAATGCCTGCGGAACCCAGAAGTTACCGCAGTCCTTGCTGAACCACAGCCCAGCTGCACGCCTGGACTTTTATGGCACTTGAATAAATGACGTTGCACTTTAAAAAGTAGGGTGGTGGGAAAATTCTGGTCTTATACCAAGTTTTCCCACTTCATGTAAAAGGAATTTTTTCCACCTATCTACATGAAAGGTGCAGGAAGTATGAGAAAAGATAAGGAAAATTCCTTCTGTCTGTACTTTATTTCTATCTTGAAACATGAGATGTTGAATGTATTTGAATTACACCATCAGAATTCTCAATTGTCAGAGCTGTTTATCTCCTGAAAGCTGGACTTTTGCTACAAAAGGGATGTCTATAAAAATGAATGGATTCTGTAAAGTTACCAGTTATTTTCACTAACCTAACTCTCCAAACAGAGTTTTGAAAACACTTAGATAATGCATTGTAACAAAATCTCACACATCAAGACTTTAAAATGGATATGAAGCATGCATTTTCACAATCTTGTACCCCACGCACCAAAGAGCAATAGTGAATTTTTCCTCTAGGATAATAATCTTTAACTCAAAATATTGGGCAGTAAGTGTGGACTGAAGGTTGTGGGTTGTAGAGATAACTAGATGTTTTCCTGGAAAAAAAAAAGTGTTCTGTATGACATGATCCCAGCATGCCCGTGATAATATTGTGAGATTACCTAAGGAAAGAATGTTTCCCCCTTATAAAAAGAAAAATGTAAGGAAACTTGAGCACTAAAAGACAAGGCTTGTAAACAGACTTTATCAACAGAAAAAGAACAGATATAGAAGAAAGAGAGTAACCCGAATTTAACAGGTTCCACTTAATTAGCTTTCTTTAGTTTTAAAACATTAAAACTAAGTTCTCATTCCTGGGCTTCTGTAACAAAATCCTATAGACTGGGTGGCTTGTAAACATCAGAAATGTATTTCTCACAGTTCCGGAGGCTGGAAGTCTGAGATCGGGGTGCCAGCATGTCGGGGCGACGGCCGTCTTCTAGGGTGCAGACCTCTCATTGTAACCTCACATGGCCGAAAGGCTCGGGAGCTCAGTCAGCCCTCTTTTGTAAAGAAACTAACCCTAATCAACTCCTGAAAGCCCCACCCCCTAATACCATCACAAGGTTAGGCTTCCAACAAGTGGATTTGAGGGGCACACAAACATTCAGACCATAGAAATCCCCTTTCAACCCAAGGAATAAGAACAGTCATTTACAGCGATTGTGCTATGTCTCAGGCTCTGTTCATGTATTATTACACAACCATCCTCTAAGGTGATTGTCATCGTTATCCTCATTTGTGTTAGTTACCTACTGCTGTGTAGCAAATTAAGCCCCAACATGACGGCTTACAACAGTAACTGTTATCATCTCATAGTATCAGTGAGTTAGAAAATCAGCACAGCGTAGCTGGGTGCCTCAGGCTCACGCTCCTGGTTATTGGAAAGCCTCAGAAGATTTGGTTCCACACTTAGGCTTGGGGCTCTTGGCAGGCCTCAGGTCTTTTCTGGCTATTTCCTGAAGGCATCTATTCCTTGCCACATGAGTTTCTCAAGAAGGCAACTTGCTTCCCTCAGAGCAAAAGGCTTGAAAAAGAACAAGAATAGACCCTTCCCCCCAAAAAAGGAAATCAAAACTTTGCATAACCCAGCCTTGGGTATAATGTCCTATTACTTCTGCTGTCTCCTATTCATTAGAGGAGAGTCGCTCAAGCTCAGTTCACACTCAAGGGGCGAGAACGACGCGTGTATCAAACACAGGAACTAGGAAGCGCTGTGGCTGTCTTGCAGGCTGCCCACCACAGACACTGTATTACTGTAATAGTCGAGGAAGCTGAGGTTTAGAGGAGATGAAGAACTTGCCCAAGGTCGTTTGGCTGTTCCATGATGGACCTGAGATTCACGTCCATGCTATTGGAGTTCCGAAACCAACTTTTTTTAAAATCCATATCCAATAGAAAAAAAGTATATATATATATATATATATTTAAGAAATTAACCTTTTTTGATGACCATTTCCCCTTCTATAGAAAAAGCTTAAGACCAAATAATGGCAGGAATTTAGGTTTATCAAAAGCATTGGACTATTAGATATATAACATATAATGTTAGACTTCCAGTGTTTTTATAATATATTTCAATATCTAGTAATTTTCTCAAATTCATTACTCTTTCAAGTTTGTATATAAGTCACAAAATAAGAAATGACTGAAACACATTTCACTTTGTTTTTATGAACTGTGATTCTCAGAAGTGTTTATTTGACTCAGGGTTAATGTGAAAGAAGAAAATATAATTTGTACAGAGTCAGCTTTATTAGAAAATGATTATAAACACCTGACCTCAACCGAGTTATAGCACTGCACTGAGAGAGACAGAGCGTCTTCTTGTGTCTCAGTAAGAAAGCAGATGCAGGACTCTTCAGGCTGTGGAGCCGTGGTGACTCATTCCCTGTGGGACACTGTTATCTGTTGTTTCTTACTTAGCATGAAATGCTTGCACAGGGTTAAATGACGAGTAAGTCTAGAGAGCAAGTAAGGCAAGGACGATGACCAGGTTTTCCTAGGCAACAGTTTTAGCACAATACAGGAATTACTGACAGGAAAACCAGAGGCTTTCTGACAACAGCTATTGGTTCAATCAGGACTACTGTGTAAACCAAATGGCCCGTGTCCCAGGCAGCACAGAGGAATTATCCAACTGCCACCTCTCTCCTAACCGAATGTTGAGTCATGGCTAAACTACACTATACTGGGGCTTTCACTTTTACATATTTTTCCCAGGAAGGAAACTCTGGCACAACGTATACTCCTAAGCTACTCACCTCCATTTGTTTAACACCTAACACATTACTAGCTCTTAATAAGTGGTTAAGAACAGCCCTGTACTTTTATGAACACATTGATGGTTTCAGTTTTGGATTTTCATCTTTATATTGATTGGGACCACCTGGTAACATAAGTGACAAAATTCTGAGACAGGTTGCGTGTTCACAATATAATTCATATAGCCAAGAAGAAAAAGGTGTAAATTTTTCAAGACAATTATTTTTTATGATATTTTCAGATCACTAGCATCTAAACTTTGAGGATTATTCTTGAAATCACACTTCTCATTCTCACGTGTCTATGAGGCTGTCTGGAAATCCAATCTGGGCATTCTCATCATAGAAGTTAAATAAAAATATTTTATAATTGCATATCTAGGCATGTGTTTAATACCACCTCATGAACCATTAAAATGTGAAGGAAGAAAAATGTGATTTTTCAGAAAATGATATTAATATTAGTAAATAGTTTGGTGTGATTATAGCCCACATTTCTATATTTCCAGTAAATTACTATATCTAATAAACTAAGTATCATTATTTGAAAGTGTGTCATTTATACTCAGTAAACTTCACACCATACATTTGTCATTATTCTGTATAAAAATGAAACATGACATACAGGAGTCTATGAATTACATAACAAATCATTACTATGTAAAACTAAATGTAAAAAAACTGAATATTTTAACTGGCTATAAACATTTTTAATGTAAATAGTCACATGACATGTCTTTACATAATTAATTTTAAACTTAGAAAATGATATTGAATTTCTACAATAAATTAATTGGATGTGACATCACCAAGACGTGTGGCCAAAGTTTATCTCTTTTTCTCAAGCCATGCTTATTCTACCTTTGTTTTGTTCATTTTGAGCTATTGGAGAAAAGCGAACTGGGACCACTGAGATTTGAACAGGCAAGAAAGACAGAAGGGGAGTATGTGTAATGAAAGGAACTATCAGAAGTCAGTTTTGTTCACCTTGGACCTTGACCATGCCTCTACTTGTTGGTTTGCTCTCTATCAAGTAGTGTGAAGACACTATCAACATTTTCCATTCATCAATGTATGCTAGTTATTTTGTTCTTAATCATCTAGTCTCACCATGAAGAAGCATAACTAATATTTATTGAGTGCCAACTGAGTCCTTGGCACATCATCTAATTTAATATTCACTACTATAACCGCGGGAGGTAGGTGGTAGCATGATCCCCATTTACAGAGGAGAAATGTGAGGCTTCGGGGCCAAGTAACTTGTTTAATTCAATGGAAGTAGTACCATATTTTTCAGGCCATAAGATGCACCTAGGTGGGAGAAGGAAAATACGAAAAAAATTTTGAAGCAAAAAATGTGGTAAAATATTTAATAACATAAATAACGTAATATTTCACCAATGTGAGCCAGGTAAGCAACATTCGGACTATAAAACGCACCCCCATTTTCCTCCCAAATGTGGGAGGGGAAAGTACATCTTATAGTCTGAAAAATACCAAGTGACTCCATTGGAAGTAGCGCTCAGGTCTTCCTAACACTGTCTACAATCTAAACTGTTGCTTATATATTGTTGCGATGGTCACTGGGGAGAAGGGATACCTTCCATGGATTATAGTGAATGTTATCCACTCAGAGGGGAAACGAAGCTGGGATTTTATGTTTATTAATGTAATACATTACCCAAACCAAACTTCTAAAATACCGAGCCATACAGTGGGAAAAAAATTTGAGTAATATTCAGCTGAATTACTCAGTCAAGATGACATCCTACCTATGGGATTGCCTAAGCATTCTTTAAGTGCAAACAAGCAGGAAAAAGTTTTAAGTTTACCCATGAAGCTCTACAATGAGATTCTTCGTAGTTTCAATATACACCTACTGTGTATTTTTATTGCATTATTATGTTTTCTCAAACACAACTCTAAACAAAGCAGTTTACCTCTCATGAGTAAAACCCAACGTAACCTCCCCCGCCCCACCAACTGGATATTAAAAAGATAAACAATATGTGAAATCATATAAGTTAATGTTTTCTTACATCGTGGGTTAACTAGAACAGGTAATGTTTCCATATATACATATATTTTTTGTTTTACTTGGGTTTGTTTTGAACATTTGGTCCACTTGTCTGATCATTAGCCATGAGTAAAGCCAGAAACCTTGCTTTATGGCTTTGGTTACTTTTGAAAATGCAATTATATTTTCTATTATACAAAATCTATCACATGGTTGACCACATGCAGCCAAACCGCTATGACTTAGTACTGCAACCTGGCATGTTCCCCATTCATTAAACTTTTATTTCCCATTGTATTAAGGAAGAGCCTAGACAATAAAGACAAATGTTACATTTCTATACGGAGACTTTTTTTCAACCCTCGGCCATTTATGACCAAGGCTCAGGTTCTGGCTGTGGAGTCCAGCGGCCTCGCACAGAAACCGGTTTCAGAACCTGTGCTCTGCGTTTGTGTCCTGGGCCACAGGTGGCCTGGGCCTGTGCAGACGAAAACTCTTAACACCAAGGGGATTTCGTTAGATTCATTTAGTTAAACAAACACTTTGATACAAAATTTGGGTAAAGATCATAAAATAATGCTTTTCCTTTAACCTCTTACCATTAGACAGCATTTCAAATTGTTTCCAGACAACTTTATTCAGATATTGAATCAGCCTTCACATTAGAATAAACTGTGTTCTATAATACCTTTGGATTAGTCTGAGAATAAATTTTTACATCCATTGAAATATGTTAATTGATGAAGATGAGCCTTCTGCCTATAAGAGGAATTCTGATATAAAAGTACCCAGCCACAGTCAAAATAGGTGACTGGAAGCCAGTCTTTAGGATGTACTAAATCTGGGGAAACTTGGAAGGAAAAAGCCATAATATTGCTTTATACTAACATCCCAGTTACTACTTTTCAAAGAGCTTATCCTCAGTATTGGCAGGCTTGTGTTGGAAATCCAAAGAGAAATGAAAAATGGCAATAACATTATTTCCCTTAACGATTAGCAGCCAAAAACAATTATTCTAAGTTGCTCAGTGGGCTAGGAGAGTGAGGTAATGGTTGCAGGGCCAAATGTTAGACTTTAGGGACTATCAGCCAGAACCACATTAAAATGAAAGTTGTTTGGAAAGCAAATTACAATTTTAAATAGAAGGCCATACTTCAAGTTTTTCTCATTTAAATGAAGTTCCCAGAATGGAATAAAGATTGTCTTTCTCTCACATTTTTAAGTGAGATATTTCATTGTGTACGTTTTCATTAGAAATTGTGTCATCTTTGCTTTGAATTTTTGACATTTTTAAAACATTTATATTTACTTAAATTTGCTTTGAGTTCTTATTTGTTTATGCATATATTGTTTATACACACAAGTAAATATAAATATATCCATGAGAAATAACCCCACTGCCACTTCCCACTAGTGAATAAAAACACTGTTCCAATCATTGCCTTTGTAAACTGTCAGCACTTTTAGATAGTACTTCATTCATTCATAAATTTATTCAACAAATGACTTTATTTTACTATGTGTCAATATTGCTGAAAACTAGATAAAATTCACTGATATTTACCCTGAAAACTCAGATTTAATGGTGAGTTTCTTGAAGATGACAAGCAGAATATTTATTGAATTTAATCCTAGATATATAAAAGTCAACAGGACTATAGAACGTAGTTCCATTAAAAACAAGCTTTTGTAAAGGAATGTGTAAAAGGTAAAGAATTCTCTTGTAATAGATCTTACCATATATCTAAACAAAATGATAACAGAATCAGACTCACCTCAGATATCTTCACTTCTCTTTTACGTTAAAAAATATTTATCTCCAGTAATTCTTCAACTGTGAGAACAGTATATAACCTTGCTCTTCCTCATTCATTTTTGCACACTCATTTTGAGCACGGAATTTATTTACTGAAATACACATCATGAAACATATGTTTTCCAGTGTTATTGTTACTAGGCAGGGCCTGGCCTAGAGCCGGGCTGCCTCAGGCCAGCCTCTAGTGTGCGGGTTCTTAACTTCCTGTAGGAAAGATTTCACAACACAAGTCCAGGTGATTTTGAGAGCATGTGTATTAAAGTTGGGACAGTGAAACAAAAGAAGGACTTAGGGTAGAAGAAGTAGCAGGAGAGAGCCTAGGCAGTGCAGTGCTTTGGCTCTGTAGGAAAGTTACAGGGAACGAGTGAGCCAACATGGGGCTGCTGTCAGCTCACTGGGAAATGAAGGTCACGCACACAGAAGTGAGCCAAGGCGTGGCTGCCTTTAACTCCCTGGGAAATCAGAGAAAAGGGGGCCTTGCAGACAGGATCAGGGGATAAGCCTGGGTCAAGCTGCTGCGGCCCACTTCTCCCCTGGCTGCAAATCTCATGAGGGCCCTTAAAGTTTAGGGGGAAAGTAAAGGTTCATGTCCAGGAAGGGGCATGGGGGTGGTCTAGAGCAAGTCCTCTCTGAGTCTCTGTCTTGGGGTCTCTTTATCTTTTTCTTTTCTGCAGGTGAGAAACGTAGGGGAGGGTTTCAGCAGAATATTCATCAGCTTTCCAGGTGCATTTTGAATATGCTGATACGTCAAAATAAATGCACAGGGGAGTCTGGGAATATTCTTTAGTCTGCTATACTGTTTTAACTTTTATCTTGGTTCTCTATGGCTTTTAATGAGGTTTTTGTTATTTGTTCCCCTGACTTCATCTGTTCTTGGGTTTACTTGGCACAAATGACATTAACTGGGTCTCTGTTCTCTATTTTCGAGGACCAGGGTGATTTAAGCTATGTATTCTCTGGTTAGGGAGAAGTATAAACCATTTGCTCTCAAGCATTCTTGGTTATGGGAGATAAAGTCTTATGATTCACCAGCTGCCTATAAGTTACTCAAACTGTTTGTCCTCATTTAATTTTCTTGTCTCAGTTTCTCCATTCCACTTGCCCAGGAATTTTCCTAGCTTTTTACTATCTTGTCACATTCCCTCCCTAAGAGACTTACATCCCTAACATTTTTTAGGATGGGATGGTCAGTTTTCAGTAACTGCATTTTGCTGATAGTGGTCGTGGTCCCTGCCTGCAGAGGGTATGGGTCTCTCCCTGTCTGGTAACATTATTATGATGCAATTAACCTTTCAATCTGTGAACATGTGATACTTTTCCATTTAATTGTTTCTTCATCAACTTCTTTCATCAATTTCTTTTAGTTTTCAGTGTACAGATCTTTCATCTCCTTGGTTAACTTTATTCCTAAGTATTTTGTTGTTTTCAATACTATTATGAAGGGAACTGTGTTCTTTATTTCCCTTCAGATAAACCACTGTTAGTGTGTTCCTAAACTTCACTGAATTTGTTTACTGGTTCTAACGGTGTTTTTGGTGGAGTCTTTAGAATATTTTATGTATCAAATCATGTCTTCTGATTCCAATGCTTTTAATTACTTTTTTTCCTAATTGGTGCGGCTCAGACTTCCAGTACTATATTGAATAGGAGTGGCGAGAGTGTATAACCTTGTTTTATTCCTGATCATAGAAGAAAAACTTTCAAACTTTCTCCATTCAGTGTGCTTGTTATCTGTGGGCTTGTCATATATGGTCTTTATTATGTTGTGGCATGTTCCTTCTTCACCCATTTTGTTGAGAGTTTTTATCATAAATGGATGTTGAACTCTGCCAAAAGCATTTTCTATATCTATTAATAGAATCTTATAATTTTTATCTTTCTTTATACTAATGTGATGTATCACATTTATTCATTTGCCTATGTTGAACCATCTTTGCATCCCAGGGAATAATCCCATTCAATCATGGTGTATGATTATTTTAATATGCTGTTAAATCTGGTTTGCTATTTTTTGTTGAGTATTTTTGCATCTATATTCATTATGCACATTGCTGTAAAGTTGTTTTTTTAATTTTTGTAGTATGCGTTTTTGGCTTTGGTATCAGGTTGGGTAAGTCTGGCTTAACAAATTGGGAGTATTCTTTTCTCTTCAATTTTTCAGAACATATGAGAAGAAATGACATTAATTATTTTTTAAATGTTTGGCAAAAATCACCAGTGACACCCTCCGGTCCTGAGCTTACCTATTTGGGGAAGTTTTTGATTACGAACACAATCTCCTCACTCTATTGGTCTGTTCAGATTTTTTATTTTTTTTATTATTTAGTCTTGATAGGATGTATGTTTATAAGAATTCCTTCATTTCTTCTAAGTTATTGTACTTGTTGGCAAAAAGATATTCATAGAAGTCTCATGATTCTTTATATATTTTGTGGTATCAATTGTAATATCTCCTTTTTAATTTATAGTTTTATTTTAGTCCTCTTTTTTTTTGTTAGCCTAGCTATACTTTGTCATATTTATCTCTTCAAAGAACTAACTCTGTTTTGTTAATCTTTTCTATTGTTTTCCTATTCTCTGTTGCAATAATTTGTTTACTAGTATTTGTTGTTTCCTTTATTCTGCTAACTTTGGGCTTCTTTTGTTCTTTTTCTAGTTCCTTGAGGTATAAATGTAGGTTGTTTATTTGAGTTTTTTAATTCTGTTAATATATGCATTTATCACTAATATCTTCCCTCTTAGAATTGTCTTTGTTATACCCCATTAAGTTTCCATATGTTGTGCTTCCACTTTCATAAGTCTCAAGATATTTTTTATTTCTCTTTTGATGTTTTCTTCGACCCATTTGTTGTGAATGAGTCTGTTATTCAATTTCCATGTATTTGTGTATTTTCTAATTTTCCTCCTGCTACTTATTTTTAGTTTCATACTATTGTGCTCAGAAAAGAAAATTGATACAACTTTTATCTTCCTGAATTTGTTGAAAGTGGTTTTGTAGCCTAACATATGATTTATCCTCAAAAATGTGTTGTGTGCATTTGAGAAGAATGTGCTGTTTTTGAATGAAATGTTCTGCTCGTGCCTGTTAGACCTATTTGTTCTATCGTGGTTTTCAAATGTTTGCTGTTGACTCTCTCTGGATGACCAACCCCTTGTTGGAAGTAGGGCATTAAAGTGTCCAGCTTTGGCCTTGGCACTTCAATGTCAACGGGTCTCAATGCAGCCCTTTTGGGGTTTAACCTATAAGGTGTTCTTTGTAGCCATTAATGCTTTAAAGAGACTTCTGGGCCTTATTCTTCTTTTTCTAGAATCTCATAATTGGTATATAAGTCCCATAGACTTTCCTTACTTTTTGTTTTTTTTTTTTTTCTCCTCTGACTGCACAATTTCAAATGAGCTATCTTATAGTTCATTGATTCTTTATTCTGTTTGGTTGACATTTCTGTTGAAGTTCTATTGAATTATTTTGTACAGTCATTTTATTCTTCAGCTTTAGGATTTTTATTTGGTTTTGCTGTTGTTGTATTATAGTTTCTACTTCTTTGTTGAATTCATTTTGTTCATGCACTTTTTTTTTTCTAATTTTCTTCAGTTGTCTCTGTGTTCTTGTAGTTAAATTTCTGGACACAGGTTATGTTCCACCATTTCATAGGTTCATCTTCTGAGATCTCTGTCTGGGTAAGGCCACAGGCTGTGTTCCACAATCAAGCACAGCCACGGGCCAGTCTCTGCTGTGGTATGAGGCTGGCCCTGGGCGAAGTGGCTGGTCTGTCCAGGGGCTACTCACTCTGAACCCAGCGGTCCTCAGCAGCTTCATGAAACAGTTCTGTTGTGTCTCCTTAACATCATGGAACAATTGCACTGTCAAATAGTAGATAATATGTTTTTCCCAAGATTTTAAACATATGAATAATCACTTTGTTTTTTTACCCTATCAGATTTCTGATGTGATTCTAGCCAAAATTTTATGACTAACACATATTTCTAAGCCAGCATCTAATTAGTATTATGCAAGCTATAATATGGTTGAACTCAAACTAGAATATTTTTAAAACCAAAACACATATCTTCCCAGAGTGGTGTCTGTTAGTAAAGCCAATATGTATATTTAGTTAAAGCTATTCTTTATACCAGATGTACATTTACTTCAAAGTCAATGTATTTTAAGTCAACCTCCAAAATTCTCCTCTTAACCACTTTGTTACATTCTCATCACAGTATATTATTTAAATGATACTCTATCTCTGTTTTTGTGGATACAACAGGATTACAGAAGAAAATTGAATCTTTTATAATTAAAGGTATTCTAAACAACCAGGATCAGCACTTTATAAAAATAGAGCTACATACATGCACATGGACACAATCATGCACATATCCCACTTGACCTCACAAAAAAATAGACAAATAAAAACACTGCATCTGTTTACCACCAAATCAATAAAAAGGGCACAGAACAGTCTTGGTGCTTTCCAGGAAAGTCATGGATCCTGTCAACTGTTTCTCTTTCCCTCTTTCTAACCTCTGGTTCCTATCATTTGCATAGTTCTCAAAAGGCTTGAAAAGGGGAAAAATGAGACAAATTTATAATTTTTTAAAAATTTCTTAAAACAGTAGGTATGTGTGTTTTCTTGTGAAGGAGTTAAAAAAATAATAATGCCTGTGATTTATTGAACATCTATTATATACCAGGTACTGTCTTAGGCTCTTTACATCTATTTCATTTGAATCTTCCCACAACTTTACAAGGTAAATGATTTTGTAAATGACCAAACTGAGTATCTAAAGTTAAATAAATGTTGGAGGCAGGTAGTTAGTGAACTTGGGGCACCTGTCTGATTTTAAAGACCACGTTCCCTCTCCACGTTGTAACCCTGACCATGATTTATGTACTTCTATTTAGAGGATATGGGACATTAGGATTAGCTTTGTAGCACACCACAATTTTGGGTCCTGGGTTTTTTTTCATGTCTCCATAAGATATTCAAACAACATGAGCCAAAATAATTTTCCTGTTCCTGTTTTCCCACTATTCCAAACTTCTATTCTTCACAATGTCAAAGCATCTACAGGATTTGCATTATTACATTTTCTAGAGCTTAGGGCTCCTATTTCTTAATTTCATAACTGTCACTTACTCCTGAGAACACTTTCCTTGATCCCTCAATCCTGGGGTAGAAATCTACGCATTTTTGGCTACAATTGTTACACTGCCTTTGTAGGTAAGGGCCTTGTCACTTGAACTGCAGCACATCTCTCAGGCTTGTGGGTCTTCCCCAGCAAGTTCAGGGAGATAACTCATCCCCTTGGGAGCTGGTTTGAGTAACTATTTTCTCAATTCCTCCAAGGGAAGTGTACAGCTAATACCATTCTAGGTACATGACTCCTGATAGATAATTTGTTACAGTCAATGGATTTCTTAGGTCATTAGAATTTAATTCCTTCTCAGAACCTGTAAGGTAAGTGGAGGCAGTCTGGCTTCCTCACCCAGGCGTCTGGGTAACTGAGGGAAGCAGTGTTCCCATAGCCTTGAATGGGCCTGATAAGCAGTGTTCTCATAGCCTTGAGACTGGGTCCGATGAATGGTTCCCATAACATGAAGTGGGGTCGCATGCATAATATGAAGCTTTGTTGCATAAGATCTGTTGGCTCCCTTCCAGCTCTGTCTGTGTTCTAGTACTTAAGCAGGTAGGGACTCCCTGCTGGGTGGCATGACATGTGCTATGCAAGGGGACAGGTGACATGCATGTGCCATGCAGGGACATGCAGTGGGAAAAGCAGCTTGCAGTGTGCGTGGCTCTCCCACCCATGAATAAAGGCGCACCAGACATTCCAACGGCTCTGTGAATATCTTCCATCTGCATGAATACCATGTACCTGTCAGTCCTTGAATGGTTGCAACATGGAACCCTATTGAAGAGATTCCTAGACTGACATCTATTTAGTCTATGTCTACTCTTCATATTCTGCCAGGATCATAGCAATTTTACAACTATCAGGTAAATATTTTAAAATACCTTCATGTTTTGTTTCTCTCCTTCTATATTTGTTTCCTTTTATTTCACTCAGTCAGGGACAGCCCCTGTACTCATAGCCTCAGGAGAGTGTAATGACAGATGTAAAAAAGAAGAAATCTATGGTTGCCAGAGCTGGAGAGGATTCCGTGGTATAGATAACATGCCCAGGCCATGGGGTGAAGGGTGAGAACCAGGGATAATAAAAGTTGCCTTGCCTCTTTCCCACAGAAGGAAGTAACTCTGCTGGGTTCAGAGCTGAAGGGAGGGCACCTATTGATTCTGAAAGCAGAGCAGTTTCCCAGCCCAGATTCTAGACACTGCACTGGTGAATGAGCAAGAACTGAGAGAGAAATTATATCTCGAATAGTCAGGCAAAAAGACTGGCAGATTCACCAAATATCCTGGCACCCCAATGTGATCTGGAAAGAGCAGAGAGCCGCGGGCTGTGAGAGGGCCATGCCGACCAGTAGACTGGACGTCTCACCAACTACAGCTGGGAACTCCCAACCAATGACACCCTCACCTCGTCCCAGCAACCCCCAAGTCTTACCACTGCAAAGATGCCAACACTCAAGCATAAATCGGGGGGACAAGAATGTGGAATTCCAGGAAGAGCCAGGGTTAAGTTTCCTACCAATGGAACAGAATGAGGGCTGAAAGCAAAAATTAAAACAAGTGAAAGTACAACCTGACTTTTGCACCAAGATCGTACCTATGGTGGTCTTCAAAGCAACCCCAGAATGTTAAAAAGACAGATGTGTGTGTTTTCTTTGTTCATGTCAATGTAGGAAATGTCCAAGCCTATAATAATTTTATATGAGTTTGAGCCAAACTGACAACAACTGCCAAGAACCAAAACCTCAACAGATTGAGAAAATTCTCTAGAAATGGTAGTTTTGTACCTCATTTTATACATTACAATCAAAAGAGTAGATGTAAGTCAGTTACATGAAATCCATCGGTGACAGATTAAGGAGGCAAGAGAAAGCAAAGCTGGGAAACCTTAGGGATTGGATAAAAAGTAAAATGGTAGACACATACTTTTTCATAGGTGGGTACAGGATAGTTTACAGTCAACAATTAACATGATAATAGTAAAAATGGCTATGCTTCAGAGGTCCAGAGAAAGGAAATTCCTTTGATATTCTATAGGTATGTTATCACAGATGCAAAAAGAAGACAGACAGGCTTACTCAGGTAAAGACTAACTTTTGTCAGGGAAGATCTTAGCCTAGGACATAACCGCCTGCCATAAACTGCTTTTAGCTAATAAGTTTTAATTTCAGACCATTCTTTGCATTACTTTTGGTCTCTGAGTTTGAAGGCTGTTGTGCAGGCCTCTCCTGAACTTGTCAGGTGTCATGTGGCCCTTTTTGTCCACACTCACCTATGATTCAACTGCAACTTAAGCAGTTACTTTGCCACAGCTGATAATGGGCAGGTCTGGGACCTGAGGCTTCCTAGTTCAATTTACATTTTACCTACATTCTGAAAAATAGCTTCAATCTTGTAAAGTTAACTTAAGCTCACCATGGAAGATTCAGATATGAAAAGATATGGAGAAGTACATGAAAATCATCTGAAATCCCATCTGGTGGACTGTCCCTGAGAACCTGTTTCTATGCATTCTTAGCGTAGGGATACATGGATATATATTTATATAGGTAACATTGTTCGAAATCTGATTTCCCCCTCAGCAAAGCAATTGTGAATATTTTTTCCTATAAATAAATACAGATGTAAAGTATTTTAAACAAAGAAACTTAAAAATGCAAAATGGGGACAAGATTCCTGGCCTGGTAGCTATACATTTTTAATTCAGTTCAATAAAGACTAAGGGTATATTGGATGCCAAATTTCATGCTAAGTATCAAGAAAAGAGATCCATAAAACACAGACACTGTCCTGCGGAAGAAGGCAGGTGATACAATATAGCAGTGTAACCCCTGAACCTACTAGTTGTACAAAATGTAGCCTGTTGGAGAATCTGCACCTTCATTTGCACGGCACATCACTCAATGTTTCTTCCTACTTCTCCAGTTCTTATTGGTACAATTTCTCTGTGGATTTTTCATCCTTATTCTGACAGTCCTGTCTCCTCCTTGAATACTTCTGATACAGCTTTTAATTTCTAAGAAATTCTCAATCAAATACTTCATTTAGTAGACATTTATAAAAATGATATAAATGCACCAAATGTATGAAACTCAAACAATGATCTAAATGAAAAATGATACCATTCAAAACTAAATGACTAAAACACTTGTACTAGCTACTCATTTTTGCCAATAGCCAAAATCAGAACACTAACAACATATTGCATGATGCATTATCTTTAGAGTATTCCAACATTTTTAAGGTTGCTAATTTATGAAATTCTGTTTTATGTGATCCAAAACAATCACACTGATGAAAATGTATGCCCAGTCAATCACAGAGTTAGCAGATCTATGACATTGATCTATGATATTTTCATGTCCAGATGTAATTTAAAGTTTATGTATACCTGTTAATATTTGCTCAGCATGAATACTGCCTTATTATATGTGAGGACAGAAAACTTATGAACATATTATGACCTAAGAATACATACAGAACAGAATTTTATTAAGCAGTTTCAATTCATACAATCAAATAAATAATTTATGTACAGAGAATATGTGAAAATAATTGTTTCATTTAGATTAGATTAATTGGGAAAAGATTTCTGGAGGAGATGAATTGCCAGCTGCATTTTGAATTGATAGATATAAACAAGGAGGAAAACCTAGATAGAGAGGGATGCAATGGACATGCAATTGAGGGCAGGTTGGGGGGTACACTGCTCTTATGAGAAGTAGCCATCCATTCTGTTACTCAACAGACATGCCCTGATCACAGTATATCCCAGGAGCAGTGTCAGGCACTGAGGGTGCCAAGTCATGGAACACAGCGCTCCTGTACTCAAGCTTAAATGGTTTCATGGAGGAGATAAGCAAGTGCAAATATGTTAGAACACCGTAGGATTTTTAAAAATTAAATTTATTTTCTAGAGCTGTGGGATACAGGTAGGAAACAGAGAAATGAAGTGAGGAAAATGCATTTTGAAGTGCCTAGTAAGGATCAGCTAATAACAACTGTCCCTCTCCTTTCTTCTTCATCAAGCTTTTCTAAAACAGGGTCTGTGTTTATGGCTTTAAGAGCACTCGAGCTTTAACTCCTTGCAATCGGGCTTTTGTGCCTACAGTTCTATTGTTCTAGACAATCAGAAGTCCTCAGTGGCACCTTGGCTGCCCAATCCCTGGGTCTTTGCTCGGCTGTCATTCTCTGGAGGTTCCCCTTCTTTAATCTGTACTTTCCCTTTCAGAAGAATGCTTTCTCTCCATGATTTCCTGAGACCTCCAAGGTCTTCTGTTAACCCTGCTTCCTTTCACCATCTCCTCAATGTAGGCATTTCTCATGTTCTGCACTTGAATTTCACCCCTTCTCTGTTTACATATGTGATATCTCTTCTGACAATGTCATTTAGTTCTATGAGCTCCTCTCTACATGGATGATTCCAAATTTTATCTTTAGAATCCTAACCTTTCCTCAGATAGTCTAGTACATATGTAGCTTTTACTGAGGAACTTCTCCCTTGATATATTGCCTAGGCACTATATGAGTCACGGTTTTTGTTATTGTTGTTTATTTCATGATGCTACGGCATCTTAGTTTACCCTGGGAGAGAGACTGCCCCTCCCAGGGTAAACTAAGTCCAAGTGATAGCAAGCAACTTGCTTCCGGCACACCTTTGATATGAAAAACAATTCTAAGTCCACATTCCAATTCTTTATTAGGCTCCTGCGGCCTGGGACCCTGTCCCCCTGCTCTATATCCCCTCAGGGCCAGGTCCCAGACAACTAGAGACTCCTGCTGTATTCAAACAAACCAATCCTAAGTCTGCTCAGCTGCTTACACTGCCTCACCCATTTCTTCCCTTAAAAACCACAGGAAAGAGTTTCCCTCACTGCTTCTGGCTCCTGACAAGCCTGGTGGTTTCCCATACAGCCCTGCATGGCATTCCATGCCTCCTCTTTCTAGGGATCTATGAATACAAAAACTTCTTCGTTAATGCAATTATCCCAAGTCTGTGTATCTTACTGTAGCTGGTTAAAATAAATCCAAGATATATTTTAAAACATAATTGAACTTATATCTTTAAAAATAAATCTCTCCTTCTCCTATATTCCCCATGTTTGTATAAGATACCTTTTATCCTAAAAGTCTAGAGATAATTCTGTATCTGAAAGGGAACAACACAGACCCGATCCAAAGTTTTGGTGTAATCTCAAAACAGAGGAGCATCTGTTCACGTGCAGAATGAATAATGGCATGATACAGTCTTACAAGGGAGTGCAGATTGACAACAGATTCTGGTCTAACAATTTCTATGTGTTGGTTTGATAATAAAACTATATATAGTAATATGGAAATGCTTAAGTCCATTAGTGCAGGAAACATGCACAGGTTTATATAGTATGTGTTAGAAAAAGATCATGAGAACTAAGCAATACATTTGTTTTTATTTTTCCTTGGTATTCACTTTCTCCCCTAGCTAGCAATGGGTATTATTTGTTATTAAAAAAAAATTGTGATAAAGCTTTGCCTTTTATAACAGAATGAGAAATACACAATAAACTATGTATTGAAAAGCTGCTGTGATATACACAGAGCACATTTCAGATTCAAAAAAAAGCAAAATATGTCCCACCACCTCTCCCATCTCAAACTCAAAGACGTACGCTCTGCTGTAACAAGCGGCCGCCATGCTGCATTGTGGCATTATACTACCAAGCAAAGAGAGAGTCACACTGTGAGTTAGGAAGGCAGACATTAATGAGGTGTAGTTGTTCTGAAGGCCGGTGATGCCTGCAGTCTATCCTGAGGTGTTTAAATCTCCGTGTATTTTCAAAGGGGCCCATAGCATCAGCTCAGGCTCTGCTCGCCACTTCAGTATTCAGGGATCGCTCCTGGGAGTGCACTAAGAAATTTCACAGTCGAAACAATTGTTTGAACATCTGGTTACTATCTCAAAAAACACAAACTTAAAATTCAGAATCAACTTAAATGAAAAGATTTAGAGCAGCAGACATTTGAGTGTAGTTTTTAATGATATTTTTACAATGATTTCATATCATAATAACAGACCTCATTTAAGTAAAATGCATGAGACTTTTCTTTAAGTAAAATGCATGAGACTTTTCTTTAAGTAAAATGCATGAGACTTTTCTTATTATGGTATGTACTACTGCTGATTTTATTTATTAACACAGGGCATCTCAGTTACCTGTCATAATCTATCTTAGAAAAACAAACGTATGGTAATTCACATTTTAAAAGAAAAGAAGGAAAGAGGAAGGAAGGAAGGAAGGAAGGAAGGAAGGAAGGAAGGAAGGAAGGAAGGAAGGAAACAGGAAGGAAACAAGGAAGGGAAGGAGAGAAAATATTATCACGAAAGAATAAAGTCAGGTTTTTCCCTATTTGCAGAATTAACATCAATCCACTTGTTTATTAAACACCTTATATTGTGAAAAATTATATTCGGTAAGGGTAGGTGAATTAAAAACTGAAATCATCATGTCTCCCTTCAGAGTTTAGCACTAAATGGAAAACACCCACAGGGAAGTGAAACTTCACTGTTTGGTATAATCAGCACTAAGGTAAAGGAGAACATAGAGCACAGAAGAGGGGAATCGAAAGATTTCTGGGCAATGGGCTCCCCCAGCTTAGTGTTTAAGGACATGAAGAGTTAACTGCAGGGGGAGAACAAGAGCAGAGCCTGCAATTTTGGATGGGACAGCAGTGCACTTGGAGTCACAGGGGGCAAATCATAAGTCTTTGGGGAAGGTTTGGGTCTCCACCCCAAGGTACTGTTTCTCAAAGTACATGAAGATTACCTGGGACACATTTGTCAAAGCAGACCCCATGGACACCAACACATGCTTTCAGGATCAGGTCTGCAGAAGTTGAACCCTCCGTGGTATTAAGGTCACTGTAAGGAGCTTTTTTAAACAAACAAATGAGCAAAATAGAACCAGAGACTTGGAAATAAAGAACAAACTGACAGTGACCAGAGGGGATGGGAGAGGGGGATAATAAGGGAAAGAAGGGGAAGGGGCAAACAGAGGGGCATGAATGGAGGACTTATGGGCATGGGCGATCGGGGGGATTGACTACGGGAGTGGGGAGTATAGGGCAGGGGAGAGCAATGGGGAAAAAGGTGGGACAACTGTAACTGAACAGTAATAAAAAAAGTAAATTTCAAAATTAAATTTAAAAAATATTTTAAAATTCAAAAAATACCCTTTTCAGCTCCAGCCTCAATGATTTTAAGTCAATGGATCTGAAGCGGGATCTGGACATAACATCTCCCCAGATTCTAATGCTCAGCCAAGCTCAGGAACCAACGGTGGGGGAACTGCATTTTAACAAGCTCCCAGGTGATCCCGATGCCCCTGATGCTTCTAGAACGGCTGCCCCGACACTCAGTGGAGCTCAAGTTAAACAACATTCACCGCGGCAATTGTCCTCAAAGTGTGTTCCTTGGACCAGGAACACCAGAATGACTTGGGCACTTGCTAAAAATGCCAATTCTTGGTCCCCAAGCCTAGACTTACTGGATCTGAAACTGCAGGGCGGGCTCAGCAACTCGGTGGAGAACAAGCCCTCCCAGGAGATTCTAATAGACTTGTATTTGCGAACCATTCGCTGAAGAGAAACTGCCCTATTGGTTGTGCTTGGTGGTGGAAAAGGAGAAATGTGCTGTGCAAACTTATCTCCCTTAGTTGTTACTGAAGGTAATTTTTCTTTCTTGGAATGAAGCACATTTCTTCATGAACTGCAAAGCAAGAAATATAAAACAGATGACAGATGATGCTTTTAGCTTGCCGTTGTCTGTTCCCTGACAACTGGCCGTCCCATCTTCCCAAGGCTTATTACTTAACAAATGCCAGGAAACAATGAGTGAGTTTAAAACATGAAGTCTTAACAAAACCCTAGGCATGTGTTTTCCACATTCTTACTGTTTCAAAATATATTTGACTTGGCACAACATAGTTTGTCTCACAAAGTTTTTATTTTAAAGGCAGGGAAGGAGTCTTTTCAGTTTTCTTGAGATAGAGGTTGGCTACAGCCACATGTTTGGTAAATTCTTTAAGTACCCTCAGAGTTCTTCATTTGTGTATGTATGTGTGTGTCAGCTTTTAGCATAGGATAGAAATGGCTAATTAAACTTTAATGAAAAGCACCTTGAATTTTGATATTATCAATTATTTCTAGCTTTAGGTTTTCTTTTTTTCCCAAGGGAGGAGTGCGTGAGCTTTGGCCTATTGGAGGAATGGGTTCGGGTCTGGGCACCGTAGCTTCTGGCTCCAGGAACTTGGCCAAGGTATTTAATATCTCTGAACCTCCATTTCCTTTAGATGGAAAATAGAGATAATTCCTCCTTTAAATGGCCATTGATAGGAGTAGATAGGATGATGCACATGTCCCATTGGAGATGTTCCATTACATTAATTCCCGTCCCCTTTCTCTTAATAGTCACACATTAACTGGGCTGGCATGGAAAGAGCTCTCTAGGTTGGGCCTGGAATATTCTGAACCTTTTCTCTCCTCTCCCAATGGTAAGCCTGCTATAAAATAAAGAATTTCAACAGATGACTTATCTCATGAGGGCATTGGCTAGCAAACTCTATTTCCAATAGAGCAAAACACTTATGTGAGTATGCAGAGTCACATGAGTGAAAATAAACATGAATTCAGCCCAGAAGCCAGTGAACTTTGGACAAGATTTAGAACTCATTTCTTATCTTCTTGTTTGGGCAGCTTCAAAAATATTTATAGAGCAGATTCCAAGGCTCAGCCACAGTGACACCATCCTCTCAGTACTCAAGGAAACTGTACACAAGAAAGTGACCTAGGAGGGTGACAGCTACTTCTGCCTAAGTGCATATTTGAACCCAGCCCATGTCATGCATACACATTTGGAAACTGTAGCACATAATTCTTTATTTGATAAGGCTTCCCAATAAACCTAATAGAAATATAGGGCCACAATCTGACAATCCGCTCTTGTGTATAAGACACACAATTTTTCTAATTTTATGGAAGTAATGCTGCCTAGTAACCGTATTAAATGAGTTGGCAAACTAAAGTCTATTCTCACTTGACAATTTTTTTCCCACCAATAATTTAAAGCCATCACAATAAACTAAATGCCAGTAGGTTGGGAGCAGCACCTGTAATCAAACATATTAATGTTTTTGCAACATAGTATCTAAGTATTCACCTTAGCAGGAGAAATAAAAACCAAAAGAACCTCACATTCAGTTCATGTTTTGCCACCAAATAAGTTTAGATCAAGTCAAGCTGCACAAACCAGCGAGAAGGAAAACACAGTTGTCAGAACTTTCTGACTTTCAGATTCATGGAAAAACTACTAAGGGCTCATGATGCATCCTTTTTTAGGGAGTTTTCAATCCTATTCAGTTACTATATCCCCAAATCCACACATCTCATGGGCAAGACCCAAAGCAGCGTGTCAAACCCCAGCTTGAATCACAAAAGGGCATAAATTATTTCAGATTCTGCTCTCAGACCTCTGCTGACTTGTGTTGATAATGCAAGAAGTGGCCTGAGTACTGGCTTTCAGTTTATTGTGACAGTTTTAAGTTATTGGTAGGAAAAATTGTCAAGTGAGAATAAAATTCAGTGCCCCAACTTATTTAATAAATGTTTTCCAGGGTTGATTAGAATGGAAATTCAAGGGAAATTAATTGTTTGTACATTTTTTTTAAAAGAAGACTTCGAAACAAACCACTGAAATTTTAGCTCCAAAAAGATGGTTGAGAAGCAATCATTGAGCATGATTCTTCCAGCGCACTCACTTTTCTGTTTTAGATGGCTTTTGAAGCAGTGAGAGCTCTCATGGGCCTGCCAAGGCCCTAACATGCTACAATACCTTGCTGAGGAGTAGAACAGTTACATGGGTTGATGCAAAGGTTTTGTGTGACTAGTGCACGGGGCAAAAAACAACAAACCAAAACAGTGAGCCAGAATTTCCTGGGGATGATTATAAAAAAACACACTGGCTGATTATATTCTTGACTTTCTCCACTATATCTCCGCTCAGAATATCTTTGAATGTGATATTGAGTAGCGATCTCACAGGCATTTATTCATTCAACCAGTCCTTTTTTATTAAGGTACGTATTATGTGGCAGAAAGAGTACTAGGCCCTTGAGAAACAATGGTAAATAAGAAGGCTTTGTTCTGTTTACAAGTCAGCAGGGAGATATAAACAGTCTTGGAGGGAAATAATTTAGCTTAGACAGGTAAAAACAATAGAGATTTTTGATGCCATGGTCACCACATTTTCTTAACTTGCTCTGCAAGCCTTGACATAATTTAGGATTCCTGCTTCCGGATAAGTTGAGAACAGAATGCAGCTAATAAAAACAACCACCATTTACTGAGCATTACCAGGCCCTTTGCTTAAACTCAGCTACATAATTATCTCATTTTATCCTCACAACACTCTATTAGGCAAGTACAATTATTGTTTCTATTTTGCAAGTAAGAAAACCAAAGCTTAAAGAGGACAAAGAACATTCTCAAGCTCACAAAACTAAGAACAATTCCATAATCTCTCAATTATTATTCCCAAATATAAAAAGCCCTGAAAACCAAATATGTTTTTAATAATCACTTAGCATCAGATCCTACCCTGAACTATACAGTCTTTTTATTTCCCACTTAGGAAGAAAATTCCTACGTTCATACATTTTTCTACAGAAAGTGATGCACTTGATTAAGGAGCACTGCCTTGGAGCCTGCTGGGAGCATTGTGTAATGCCTAGTATATGCGCTACATTACCTTTCTAAAATAAGAATAATTCTAATTTATGAAACACATCCAAGAATCTTAGATAAGAGATCTGGAATGCTAGCTTATTTATCACTACGCTATTCTTACCAAACAAGTCTTTACAAATGTAACTTAATAAGTCTGTGATACTTAGGTAGAGTGGTCACATAATTTACATCTAAACATGTGAGGAAGAAAAGGCACTATTAACACTTACTCAGGGACAATGGGCACAAATTAAGACTATTCCAGGAAAACTCGAATGTATTGTCCTGACGACTATGAGACTTGAGGGAGAGTGAATAACCAGTAATTGTAATGAAGTCATTGCATCTCACCTGGACTGATTTACTTTCTCAAGGAATGTGAGCACCCCAAGTGCCCAGGAGTTTTTTAGAAAGCTCTTGGCTCTCAGAAAGCTCCCACAGCCCAGTGTAAAAGACCTGTGACTACAGCTATAAGAAGATTGTCTTAACAATTTACCTCATGCAGAACATGACCAAGTCTCAAAATAATACAGCATTAGTGTGGACAAAGGTACAGGCGAGACTCAAGAAAAGAAATTAGTAGAATTTCAGTTACATATGGAAGATAAAGGAAAAGGCAGCGTCTAGGAAATTTCTCAGTTTTATGCCTTGGAAGCTTGAAAATTATTCTTTTAAATAGGTTACAAAAGAAACAGTATTTCTGGGGAAAATAAGCTGAGATTGTCAATGTTAGGCTGCCCGTTCCATACTTCAAAGTCTACTATGAGAAAAATTTAGGCACAACTAGGTAATAAATTTCTTAATGAAAGAGTCTTTCTGTCACCCCCAGCTCTTGCCTCCAAGAGCATAGCACAGAGCTTTAAACATGGCAGGGACTAAATAGTGATTTCGTCTGCTACTCGTAAGCATTCTTGAGGTTTTGACCTCTAGCCCTAATCAAAGATTACCCCCCTGTTAACTTTGTGGGGTTTTAATTTTATTTTTTCCATTATCATTTTTCCCCTTGTCTCCCCTCCCCCATGATCACCACGCTGCTGCCCATGCCCATGAGTCTTTTTTCCTTTTTGCTCAATCCCTCCACCCCTTACCATCCCCTGACCTTAGTTGTCACCTGCTCTCCATCTATGAGTCTGTCTCTATTTTTCTTGTTAATTCAGTTTGTTCATTAGATTCCACATATGAGTGAAATCATATGGTGTTTGTCTTTCTCTGATTGGCTCATTTCACTTAGCATAATGTAACTCCCCTGTTAACTTTGGTATGTTGATAGTAAACTTCGACACTTAATGTCACATGTTCTAGTTTTACAGGGAGAAGTCTTAATTTGCTTTTTCTAGATGACCCTCTCTAGCAGAGTAGGCCCTTTCTAACAGTCCTGGCCAATAGATTCATTGTCACAATTTTCCATTCCAACACAAGCTTCATCTTCATGTCATTTACATGAACCTCTGATGCCAGAAATCTAACTTCCCTGTATATCTGACAAAGTAAATCTGTCAAAATAAACTGTAAAAGATGCTGAAATGGGGGCAGTGGGGGGGAATACATTAAATGTCCTAGCTAGAGCACTCTTCTAGCTTTTCTGTATATTTTATTGGTTTTGAGCTATTTCAAAACAACGGTTGTAAGAAATCAATAGAAATGCAAATTATTCTTTTCTATAGAAATGCAAATGATTTGTGTCTAGTAGAAACACAATTAATTATTTCTCTATCAATATAGACCATTTTTATATCTATTTGTAAATTCACTTCAGCATTTCTGATTGCCTAAATATGTATGTTTCTTGAATTCATCTTTGAACAATGTTAAACATCTTTTTGCTTCCCTAATTAATGAGTTCAATAAAATCTTTGAGACATATTCATTTATATTTGTATGAAAGTAATGAGTTTACCTTTATATAAAAATTATCTTCTAACAAATAACAACAAAAATGTTTGATTAAAAAATGTACTATGTGCCTGGTGACATTGAGTTAAGTATTTTGCACACATTATATTTTTTAATTTTCACAAATACCCTTTCTGAACATCATGATCATGTTACAGAAAGGAAACTGAAGCTTTATGAGGACCGGTGGCTTGCCCACTCTCACCCAGCCCACCTGACCCCGCGCAGTTCTTACCCACCTTGGTATACTGTCTTAGAAATTGATCAATATTGACTGCAAAATTTAACAGTGATCTCAATAATAAAACTAAAAATTTATATATGCATTATTTATTTTCATAACTGATACATATAATAGAATGCCTGTGAATATATTCATGTTCTTATAAAAGAAAGTGATTTTAAAATTATAAGATTTAACCTACTACGGAACTATAGAAAATAATTCAAATTCCTAGCATACAATGCCCTTCCTGAAAGGGCTCCTACTTCCTGTAGCAACCACACTTGGGACTGTTTTCTACAAACTGTTACTGGGACACAGTCTTTCCGGAGCATGTGGGAGTTTCCCCCGCTGAAAGGGGAGATTTCTACACTGAGCACATGGCAAACTAAAATATAAATGGATGAGACCCAAACCCCATAAGCTAGCAAGATAATTGAGTAGAGAAATTAAGCCCTTCCCCCTCTCCATTACCAGATTGGGGGTGGGGCCAGGAAAAGGCAGGCACCTGTACCATTGAAGTCAAAATGGTGCTGGCAGAGTTGCTGGACCAAAGAGGCCTGTCTCTCTAGTCTGGGGAAAGAAGGGATTGGTTGGGAGATGGACCCACCCAAAGCACGACGAAGTTTGAAGTTGATTGGTCCTTTTGAGAAAGCACCTGGCCCATCCCATACCCAAGCTAATATAATCCAAGGGAACAAAGAGGGTTTTTCCCTCTCTTGCTTATGACTCGCTCTTGCTTGTGACCTGAACTAGCATGGGCTGCTTATCTGTTTTCTCTATGGGCCATGTAGCCTTAGCAGCCACGTAGCCCATGGCCTCCAGGAGGGAGTCTCTCCCTCTCTCTCCTTCTCACCCACCTAGTGATGCACTGGCCTGTGTGCATGCTACCCACCCAGCAGTATGCAAACTTGTGGCCCCAATAGTTGCATGGCCCATAGTCATGTAGACTCCATATGCTGGCTCCAGGTCGGAGTTAGAAATGAACTGCAGCCAGGAACAAGCTAAATCACCGGGATGGGGACTATGACTGCTTAGCAGCCACTGTGAACTCCAAAGAGACCATACTTTAAATTAGAGCGGGAACTGTGGACACTGGCTTTTGTCTTGATCGTGCTAAGGAGATTGGCTTTGGGACAGGAATCTGCCATCCTGCCAGATCGCACGGCACCTGAATAAAACCTCTGGTCTCTTGCACCAGCATCTGACGCATGAATTTGGCTTTTGTGACAACAGGCAGCTGAACCTCTGTTGGCTGTTGCTGTTGTTTGGTTACCAAGCCCCTGTGCCCTGTGCACACTTTTAAACCACACGGCTCCTCAAGTTTCCCTCATGCTATTTTTTTTTTTTTGCCTGAATACATTCCTTTATTTGATACTTTGGAATACCTATTCATAGTTCAAGGCTAAAATTAAACATCACTTCCTCATAATGAATTTTCTGACATTCTTGTATTCCCAGAAGCATCCTGGGCATGCTTTGCTACAGAATTTATGACACTGATTTGGGGCTGCTTATGTTCATATCTATTTCTCCCACTTTTGGGGGGGAAGATCTTGATTTTCTCTATAATCCTAGAACATAAAGCAGTGCTTGGTGTATAGTAAGTGCTCAAAAATATACGTTTAATTAAACTATGGATTAATTATATGAATAATATAAAGACTTTTTTCTTCTTCTAAAGCTGTCATTATGTTCATAGGAACAACCACCATTTCACTGATTTCTCTGAAGAGAAGTGGGAGGATTAATAGATGCTAGCCTCTAGTCAGAGTACAACACGAAACACTGAAAACAGAACATTTTTTGATTTTGGTTAAGTTAGGTTCCGTCTTACACAATGCACAAATGGCTGCTCAGTTAAAGCTACTTCATCAGGCCACTTGGAGGTAATAATACTATATTCAAACCAATAATGACATCAAAACTGCTCTCCAGAATTAGTAAGTCAGTTTTTAGTATTTTATCATTTTGCATTCATTCAATATAAGAATGTAGTAATACTTAAATGCTCCAGTCAGCTTTACCAAGTATACTACATTTGCATAATCTGTGATAATTAATTGTCCAGTCTACAACATATAGTTATGGTATTTTGGAGAGGGCTCCTTAATCTCATTTGCCCTAATATGAAGATATGCAGCTATAAATAAAAAGGAAATAGATATTTTAAAAATCCCAATTTACAAAAGAAGACTTACTTGCTTCATTGCCCTACTCTTCTTTGAATAATTCCCTTCCATCAAATGTTTAGTCTTTTATTTTAATAATTGTGATGTATTTTTTATTTTTAGTAACAACATTTCAGGAGCACTTAAACCATACTTGAGTTTTACAGTCTGGGTAGACAGTTGACTCCTTAGAAAGATTATGCATGTGTCTCTAAAGAGGCCAAAATGTACAGTAAAAACCAATAAAGGAGCTGGTTAAAAGGAGCACATATCAATTCATTGGACAAATGGGAGCATGTGGTAAAATTATGCCTTATCCACACATCTGGTTTGCTAATATATGCAAGTGAGCGTAGTTTGGAGCACTTTCTCTATAATTATTTCACTTAGAGTGAAGAATGTCTTCCATTCATCCATTTGGAGGTGGAGGGCTGCCAGTGAGATGTGATTGCCTAAAATAAGAAATAGGACACAAAAGAATGGCTTCAATTTTTGTCTGTTTCATCTTTAATGCCTATAGGTTTCAATTTCATGATCAGCACATATTTATGAATGCCTATTGGGGCCACGCACCGGGCAAGGAAGACCCAACACAGAAGAGTGTGTGCATAGTTAGCCATCCACACTGCCCTTAGTGAGTAACCGTGTGGTCCTTTTAAAGGTCGTGAGCTTCTGAAAATAAGGGAAAACTGATTTCGAGGAAGTTACCATAAGCTCCAGTTCTTTGAAGTTATTAATACATGTTTGAGTTTTAACATACTTTTTCCATAAATTCGTCTTGCTTCTAACTGTAGCAATATACACAAGAACATATTGACTGCAGGACGCATGGTTTTAAGTTATTATTATACTAAAGGATTTGGAACCGTCCCAAAGGACCAGGATATTTGGTGCAGAAGCTTTGTTCATAAACACATCTTTATGAAGAGAAGGAAAAGATCCAGTTATTTGATGGACTTTATTCTTTCACACAAACCTAGACTGCATATTTATATGCAGAACGTAATGGAACATCTGCATTGTAAGGCTCAACCACCACCAAAACCAAAAATCCCCATCTCTTGAAATCCAGTCTTTTAATAATAGTGAAACAATTTAGGAGGGGGGCACATTGGACCAACCACTGTCCACACGTATGTGCAATGAAAGGGTCACAGTAAACTATTCAAACACTTGGGACCCAGAGACTGAGTGATGACAGAGCATAGCCACCAGTGTTTGCATTTAATCTTTAAAAATTGACCCCATCATTTATTTATTAATTTTTTAAATTTTTATTTATTGATTTTTAGAAAGGGAGAGGAAGGAAAGAGAGAGAAAAACATCAATCTGCTGTTCTACTTTTTAATGCAGTTATTGGTTGATAGGAATCCGGGCATGTGCCCTGACCAGGGCTCAAACCCACAACCTTCACATATGGGGACATTGCTCTAACCAACTAAACTACCCAGCCAGGGCTTTAAAAGCTGTTGATCAAAGACTTCAGAGCCCTTGATATTAATGTCCTTTTTGAATATATTTATGACAGTTAATTTTCAATGTAATTTTCATGCCAGTGGACAAATTTTCCTTCCATGTTTCTCAAGGGAGCTTTAAGAATCCTATAAAACCGTGAGCAAACCACAAAACTTCTCTAAGTCTCAGGTTTCTGCAGCTGTCGAATGGGTAAAATAATACTCCCATGCATGGCAAGAGTCTGTTTCTACACTTAAGATTCATCCACAACTCAGGGCAGATGACTTATGACAAAAATCAGACACTATTCTCATTTATTAACAAGATCTGGTGATAGGTAAGGCAGAGAGGTATGTACCTAATTGGAATCTGAAGCCCTATTAAAAAACTGGAAGTTGTACTATAAGAGTTTTAATGAGCAGAGCAACAAGGGTAACTGGGTATAGCATTGTCTTTACTTGACTTTCTTGTC
>PVJI01015424.1:0-41191 GCA_004026765.1 Micronycteris hirsuta | reverse complement strand
ACTGACCAATTTTATAAATGATGTTGGGAAATTTTGCAAACCATCTGGAAAAAATAAAGTTAGATTTTTATCTCACGCAATATATAGAAATAAATTCCAGATGGATTAAAGATCTAAATGTAAAACTGAAAACTATAAAATATTAGAAGAAAATATGTAAGAGTGTGTCTAGCATTTGCAGAATGGGAAAGATCTTTCAAAGAAGACATGAACCTCAGAAGCTTTGAAGAAAGTGGAGATTGACAGTTTTTCCTATCTAAAGGTTTAAAATTTCTGAGTTGCCAAAGGTATCATGAATACATTACTATTTTTTTCTTTCCTGGTATAGAAATTAGGAAGGAGGAGCCAACTTTATTTTTTTTTTGTAGCAAATTTAATCTTGAACAGCCAAGAAAAGCATATAAAAACCAAAGAAACTATTAAAAATAATCTAAAATTCTGAAAAAAAATAAATGGCTTTTCTACATGTAAAGAAACATCACATGGAGTACATATCTGAAGAACAGACTTATATACTACATGAACTAGAACTGAAAAATGCATAGGAATTAACCTAGTAAATGTACAAGGTCCATGTGAAGGAAAATTTGAAATGCTTTTGAGGACCACCAGTGAATAATTTAACAAACGGAAAGATATATTCTGTTGGGGAGTGGTGAGGAGACAGTATTTTTAAATGTATCAATTTCTTCTAAATTGATGTATAAATTTAAGACAATCTCTATAATGATATCAGTAAGATTTTAATTTTTATTTACTACCCAACCTGATTTTAAATATTTCATGATAAAACAAGCACAAAAGATTACCTGGAAAATACTAATAGGAGAAAAAATTGAGAGAGAGAGCTTTCTGTATTTTAAATATATTAGCCCTGGCTGGTGTACCTCAGTGGATTAAGCGCGGGCTGTGAACCAAAGGGGCACTGGTTCGATTCCCAGCCAGGGCACATGCCTGGGTTGTGGGCTGGGTCCCCAGTGAGGGGCTGCACAAGAGGCAACCACACATTGATGTTTCTCTCCCTCTCTTTCTCTCTTCCTTCCCCGCTCTTTAAAAATAAATAAATAAAATAAAAAAATAAATAAATATATTAAAGAACTATAAACCAAGAGAATTTGATTTTGTCAGGCAGAAGAATAGAACAGAATAAGGTCAAGAGGTAGACTAAATTACGTAAAGATTTTGATATATGATAAATCATGAAGGAGTGATAAAATATTATAAGTGGTTTAAGAGCTTTAAAATATCAAACTGGACCCTTCCCTCATTCCTTATCTCCAAAACATTTCAGATGGATCAAAGAATTAAATATAAAAATTAAAAAAACATAGAAAACTGCTTTTATATTTGCAATGTTGAGAATGTTTTCTAAGCAAAATACAAAACTAGAGATCACAGACAATTCATAAATTTCAAGTTGTAAAATTAAACTTATAACATCATAAAAATACTATAAGTGAATTCACAGATTAAACAAACTAGGTAGATCTTTTTGTAACAGATGTAACAATGCATTAATTTTCTTAATGAGAAAATTAGAAAAAAATTTGAAAAATAAAAATAAAAAACACCCATTGGGATAAGGAGCAAAATATGTAAGTATATGATTCATGGAAAAAGGAATAGTTATGGAAATGCAAATCAAACCACAATGAAATGCCACTTCTCAAATGCAAACTAAGCCACAAGATACCATTTTTGAATCATCAGGTTGGCAAAGATACAAAAATATTTTAGAATGCTGTATTAGAGGGGATCAAGAGAAGCAGGCATTCTTATTCATTGCTAGTGAGGATGCAAATTGTTACAACTTCTTTGGAAGACAATTTGGCAATATGAGTCAGAATTAAAAATTCATTTATCATCTGAGCCAGCAACTCAACTTCTAAGAATGTATTCTACAGATAAATGTATGCAAAAATGTGTGTATAAGTCTGTTCAGAGCAGTATAGTATCCACCAATAGTAGTTTCTGGAGTAGCACCGATGGGGTCATTATTAAATTTGGAACACATACTACATCTTACCATGTAGCTTTTAAAAAGAATGAAGTAGAGCCGTAAGTGCAGATGAGAAATAATCACAGTTTTGTTTTGTTTTTAGGTAAAAGAGTACAAACCATGAAATTAGTATGTCATTATTTTTATAAATATTATCTATTCTTTTACGGATGGCTATTAAGTGTATGAGACATTGCCCAAGTTTCCAATGATCATGGACATTCCCAGCTTTTCCTTTTTTATTTTATGTTTATGCTTTTTATAGTTTAAAAGTTTTTTTGAGATTTTATTTATTTTTAGACGGAGGGGAAGGGAGGGAGAAAGAGAGGGAGAGAAACATCAATGTGAGAGAGAAACTTCGATGGTTGCCTCTTGCACCCTCCGCGACCAGGGACCAAACCCGCAACCCAGGCGTGTGCCACGACTGGGAATCGAGCTGGCGGCGAACTTTTGCTTTGCAGGACGACGCCCAGCCAACTGAGCCAGACCGATCGGGGCCATAGTTTAAAAGTTTTAAGTGTGTTCTTTTTATAATTTTAAAAACAATTACTAATACAAAGAAACCTCACCAACCTCTACTACTGTGTACAGTTACTCTGCTATCATTAACAAAAACACTTTAATCACTTTCACCAAAGAAAAACAGCCATTGTAACTAAGGATGATTTTTAGATGCTTTAGATAAATCAAAGTTTACACCATGTCAAATACTGCTTGCCCTATGAAGCATCAGGCCTGGGGAAATAAAATAGTGACTAGATCTTTTTTTTAAATTTAATCTTCACTGTGTTTTTTCCATGACCATTTAGTCCCCTTATACCCCCTCCCCCCAGCAATCACCACACTGTTGTCCATCTCCATGAATCTTTTTTGTTTTTGCTCAATCCCTCCACCCCCTAACCTCCTCTCCCCCACTAGCTGTCATCTGCTCTCCATCTATGAATCTGTCTCTGTTTTGCTTGTTACTTCAATTTGTTCATTAGATTCCACATATGACTGAAATCATATGGTATTTGTCTTTCTCTGACTGACTTATTTCACTTAGCATAATGTCCTCCAGGTCCATCCATAGTGTTGTAAATGGTAAAATCTTCTTTTTAATGGCCAAGTAGAATTCCAACCCTTTTGCACTGTTGGTGGGAATGCAGACTGGTGCAGCCACTGTGGAAAGCAGTATGGAGATACCTCAAAAAATTAAAAGTGGATCTGCCTTTTGACCCAGTGATCCCACTTCTGGGAATATATCCAAAGGAACCCAAATCCCTAATTTGAAAGACCATAAGCACCACCCCTATGTTCATTGCAGCATTATTTACAATTGCCAAGATATGGAAGCAGCCCAAGTGTCCATCTGGAGATGAGTGGATGAAACAAATATGGGACATTTACACAATGACTAGATCTTTAAAATCACAAAAATCGAACTAACTAAAACACATCATTGGATATTGATGAGGACCATGGAGATACTTTGCAATGACCGTTCTGATGCTTTCACCATCTCTGACACTTATGGAGCCACCAAAATAAACCATAGAAGAATTTTACATTGACTTATTGTCAAGCTGATTTCCCCTAGAGAGATGAATAAAGGAAGGAACCCCGAAAGAGAAAACTTCAGAAAGAAACTGTGCATCTGTTTCCAAGTTCACATTCATAGCATATCTAACTTGTGCGCATGTAAGCTTTTTAGATTTTTGTTAAGTATTTACTGACTTTACAATTGATCATGATAAGTGATCAAATGGATCATATGCAAATCTGATGAAATTAATGAGGAAAACAAAAATTCCTAAACCAACCATATGTCAGATATCATATAGTTTTTATATCCAAACTAAAATTTTTGGGCAAGGAAAATTGGATCTACAAGACAAAATATGTTTTCTCTGTGGATGCTGTTGTTCAGCTTCTGCCAAGCACATAGCTGGAGAACTCAGATGGCGGTGGTTCTGGGATCTTGGGGGTTGTTTCTACTTTCTGGCAAGGAATGTTCTTTCCTGTTACTCACAGGTTCCCATATGACCTGAGTGACAGCTAACAGCTGGGTTGAAAGCTATAATTGTTTCATCAGTTCACTTGGTTTCAACAAACTCCTGTAACTAGCGGTTTTTTTGGTATGTACCTTCAACCTTTCCTGGACTCCATGCCTGAATTTGCATCCCCTTTCCTGGATATTCTGCAAGCATCACACTCTCCATGTATGTAGAATACATATCTTACCACACTCTGTGCTACATATAATGCTTGGCAGCATCTCCAGCCACTCAGGCACCCATGATAAAACGGACCCTTGGACCTTCTTCCTCATCCCTCCTACTTAAAGTAATCTGCAAGTGCTTTCAGTTACGTTGCTTGTAATTCCTTTCAACCTTGAAGCTACCCTCTCTGTTTCAACTGCTACTTTCCTAATCTGGTGTCTCGTCATTTCCTGCCTCAGTGACTGCCAGCCTTTCCGAGCTGGTCACCCGACCAGGATCCTGGTCAACACTCTGTAATACAAGAGGAGACTCTCCCCCTCAAAAAACAGAATTTATTTATAAAAAATTGTATATTCATTCTTACGTGTTTAAGCTTCCGTCACCTTCAAAGTACTCTCCAATTTGATGCAATACACCTATCAAGATGTTTTCTCCACTGCTCAAAACAGTTTTGGAACTTGTCAATTTGGATGTCTTTTAGTGCTTCTGCCATTTTTTATATTTTTGTTTATTTGTTTCACCTCTCCCAGATCAGCAAAACGTTTCCCTTTGAGACCATTTTTCATCCAGAGAAACAAAAGAAAGTTTTTGGTGAGATTGGGTGAATTGAGAGGGTGGGGCATAGGGGTCATGCTGTTTTTGGTCAAAAACTGCCAAATATTCAGTGCGGTGTGGGCAGGTATGCTCATAAATCACTCATCACAAAACAGGCAAATTCATTGAAAGAGTCTACCAAAAATATTCACTGAAGCTGAACACAGCCTCTCACAACAACACCAGTTGGCACACTGATTCATGTGCATTCCTAGAACACTCACCTAGTGGGGGAAGCCTGTACTACAAGGGGCCTGCCCTCCAGATGGTTCCGGGATTTTTGGGTTCCCCCTTGTATTATTTCAAACTGCATTCAGAGCTGCTCTGAAAGGCATAATTGATCATATGTCTCTTTTATTTAAAACACATTGATGATGCCTCTGTGCCAAGAAGATCAAGCATAGAGTCCCAGGGAAATCATTGAGCACCTTTCCCAAGCTGGCTCTAACCTGACTTTTGAACTTTGTTTCCCATCACAGCACACACTCACATGGACACAGCTGCCACGATATCATACTACTCTGTTCCCCTAAACTGGTCATTACGTATTCCTTATATTGCCATATGTTTGTGTACATTACTGTGTCTCTTTTCAGAGATGTCCTCCACTGCCACCACTCCGTTACTGACTCCCGTTTATTTATCTCTCACCTCCTGGGGGCGGCCCATTTCCCCCTCCAGAGTCGACGGCCAGGGGAGGAGGAGATTGTTCTGTACCCTGTGGGAACCGCAGGAGAGCGAACATGGGCATTGTCTGAAAGCAGAGACACTCTCTAGTCCTGGCTCCCTGACTTCTAGGGCTTCCTTCAAGGAAGCAATGCTGATGAGGACACCGGGTAAGACAATGAGGATGGAGAGCTATGGAATTTGTCACTTATCATGGTCTTGCACCAGGGCCTGCAGGATAGGCAAGTGGTTAGTGGTCCCCTCTTCTTCTCCTGTCAAGCTGACTAAGCAGTTTCTCCTATATTTACTAACCTAAGGGCTTCTATTTATCTTGCCTTAGTGATGCCTTCCCCTGCTCCTTACAAAGATTCTCCCTTCTAGCAATATTTCCCACTCAGCAGTCACCAACATTGACAGACCCCACAAAAGCTTCAGAAGGCTTAGCTCAAAGGCCACGCCTGCCTGCTCCCAGAACTGACTCTTCTTTGCTGTGTGTTTGTAGCACTTTGTACTCTTCTCTGACCCAGCATTTGTCATAATATATGTAACAATTTGTTTACGTGCCTGTCTCCACCAAGCCTGTGATCTGTCTGAGGGCACGAGCCGTATCTTTAATAATCGCGCAGCTCCAGACAAGCTGAGATTCTGTCTGTTCCCAGCACCCACCACGCTTCTCTCTGTCTCGGGACTTCGTTCGTGTGGGGGCTTCTTCCTGGGCCAGCCCCCGGCTCCACCTCCCACATTCCGACAGCTGGATTCTTCTTCACGTTGGGATTCCAGTTTAAGTGCAAGGTCTTCAGAGAGGTCGCCACTGTCCCCTCTCCCAATTATCTCCATCATATTGGTTTTTATTGTATTCCTACCATTTATCACTAGTCAACATTATCTTTACTTTCTATGTTTATTTATTTACTGTCTATCCAACCTATAATGTGGAGGTCAAGGGTATCTGCCTTGTTCATCTCTGTGTTTCCAACAGCTAGCCACTTCAAAACTACTGTTCAGTACGTTATATTTTCTGTGCATATTTATATTATAATTCTTTTACAAAACTAAATTCATACCACATATATTCTGTTTTATTCATTTATTATCATTTCTTAAGCTTTTCCTAATGTTCACTGGCATTGAGAACATAATGCCTACCTACTCCTCGGTGTGAAGGTAGGAGAAGACCTAACCACTGAGCACCAGACGCTTTCCCAGCCACCATCCCCTCGGCACTCTGCCTTGGGGGCTGTGGAACCCCTTTTCTTTGGGGCCCCCTCCACTCCTGTGGTGATAGGCTCCTTCTGTATCCATGGCTCTGATTCATTCCTTCACTCCATACTTCTACAGGTTTTATTTTGTCCATTTGGACTAATTTCTCCCTTTGCAACTCCCTTCCCATCAATGGCCCCATGCCAGCTTTTCCCCAAACTCCCTTCCCACATTTCCAAGCGGAGGCTCTTCTGGCACTTTCAGTTCAGTGTGTCCGCAGTTGGTTTCAAAATATGTCCTCTCCCAATTCAGTGCCTTTTCTCGAACCCTCAATGCCTGTTCTGCTAAGGGAGCCGCCAACCTTTCAGTCATTTTGGCCCAAGCATTTTGATTGACTCTCCTCATTCACACGTTTGCTGAATCTTATTTCTTGTTTTGCATAATGAATATAATTTTGTTGCTTTTCTCTGATCTTATGTCATATGTGTTCAGGGTAAGATTTCAAACATACAGGACAGTAAAAGGAAGAGAGCGACAATCACATGAAAGTCCATCTTACTACAATGTTCATTATGAATACTTTGGAGGTCCTCCTTTGATGAATCTTTTATTCTATATAGAAAAGTAGACAGATGATAGATCAATAAGTAGATGGTAGATAGGTATAGTGCACATAAATGGGATAATTTACTAATTAAATATTTAAGAATAAAGACAGTGCAAGAGTTACAAAAATTGCGGCTTATTTTAAATTTGTTTGATGGATAACTTCAGCTCCCAAATTTGTCAGTGCTGCCTCTGGGAAGGCACACATACCTTCAAGTGGAGAGAGGAAAAGTGTCTACATTTCAGGTCTTTTGTGAACTTGAAGTTT
This sequence comes from Micronycteris hirsuta, assembly GCA_004026765.1. Lineage (NCBI taxonomy): Eukaryota > Metazoa > Chordata > Mammalia > Chiroptera > Phyllostomidae > Micronycteris > Micronycteris hirsuta. The sequence goes on along the minus strand of PVJI01015424.1, from coordinate 33,657 downwards.
GCACAACACGGTGATGTGATAAGCTCTGGAACTGGGACCTTGTTTTATTCATCCTTTTTGCCCCGCGGAGACTCTCATAGAACAGGTGGGCCAATTTTTTGTCCTATGAATGATCAATGGCATCAACAAATATCCTTTCACGCCCTCTATATACGAACCAGTGCTAGCTGTGTGAGGTATACACAAATGAATAAGACACTGCCCCTGCTTTTGAGGAAATTTATATCCATGGTTTTTCAAAAAAAAAAAAATGCTACTATAACCTCCATATACTTTGGTCCTTACCACCGCTCTTCCTGCCAGTGAAGGGCTTGCTTTGGTTCTCTGTGGGTTTTGTGTAGAACCTGGTGTCCCCAGCCTTGCTCCCAAGGTGAACTTTGAAACATGAGAGGGATGCAAACAAGAACGGGGATCTGAGAGAGTTGATTTGAAAGGAATGAAAGTTGTTTGTTTTTTGAAACACGTTTTGTAGGTTGATGGCTCTTGATCGCTGTGGGCTGGCCACTGTAAGATCCCTCCGACACTACAAGAGCTCATCTTGCACTTGTAACGATTCTGGCTGCATGCTCTGCTGTCTTCTTTTCAAAGGATGCAGCTGTTCTGGAGAGGCATCTGCCTGCACCCGGTCATTCTTCTCTGCTTAACGTGGTGGGACACTATTCATGTGAAAGCACCATGGATGGCTTAAAAGCATCACATGGACCTTCAGAATAACATAGCATGTATTCCTAGCAGATGTCCAGGGTAGACAAGGCTCAGTTGTCACTTGTGAGGGAGCGCTGAGCTTTATTTTTACGGATTCCCTGGGCTGAAGGGAAGAATACTTGGGGTCATCACATTCTAGAAATCTCAATGATAGCAAAACCATCTGAGAAGAAAGACATAGTTTGTCTATACTTGAAGATTACAATCTCTTTCATTAAGTCTTTGTAAGTACTTTCCAAAAAGTTTAAAATTTTACTTAAGCCATACACGGCATAAAAGCCTTAGAAAAAATGCTTGTTTGGGGAACATGCCAGTCATGTTTTGAGAGCAGATGTCCACCATGTCTCTCTTCGGGGAGGCAGCCCATTAAGCTGCATGCTGCTGAATCAGTCGTGACAAAAAATTCATCTAGCCCAGTTTATTCTGGCTTGAGAGTCAGCAGCATGACTGGTGATGGCTGGTATTTCTGGATCTGCCGTTGCTTCTACTTCAGAGACTGTTGAGTCAGACCTGACTGTACTCACAGACATCTCTGGTTCTGCGGCACGTCCATGCCTCTTTGCGGACTAAGCGCTGGTGATCTACAGCATCCTGGCAATTTGTGTTTTAAAATTAAATTGCACACCTACCTGCACAGAGGTGAAATCAGCACCAAGCAAAATAAGCTTACCCTCAAATCTTTGTGTTCTGTGCTCTTCCACAGAAGACTAAACATCCAGGCACTGATCCATTTATTATACAGAATGTGGCATCTCTGGGGACGACAGCCACATTCATCAAAGCTCCAGTCCCTCGAAAGGGATAATGCTCAGGAAATATTTGAGCAGCTATCACAGAATTCATCCTTGCCTTGTGGCTTTTCTAAAACTTAATAAAAGTCCTCTTTTCAGTCAAAAATCTTCCAAAGAATATAGACCTCATTTCTTCAACTTCTTGGAGAAGCTAGAGCAAACAATTATAATTTCTATTTTTTAGCGTTATGTGCCTCAGAAATGCTCTTTCACTTAGTATCATGCTGTTGACTTCCTTTCAAATGTTGCCCACACGGGGTTTTAGTCGAGATAGATTCTGCTCTTTATTTGCACTTTGAGTCACATGGCTTTGGTGCATCTAAGCTTGAAGGGACTTTAGATCTTATCTATCTGAAAGCCGAGGGATGAAAGCCAGGAGAAGAGAAGGGACAGGTCATCCTAGCTGTACTCCAAGAAGTGGCAAACTCAAGGCCAAATGGCCTGTTATAAGGACAAAATACAAACAAAACATAAAATAAAACAAAAAATTCAACATTTAGTTTTCTGCTGACATATGATATACATAATACCCGTAAAATAATTTGATCTACCCAACCTTTTAGAGTTTCTATGATTTCACATCAGTTCTTTCCATCCTCACAGCCACTCTGAAGTCGAGTTTTTTCTTCTTTGTCCAATGAGAAAATGAATACTCAGAGGGGCCACAAGATTGGCAAAGGTCATGCCTTTGGGGCTGAGCAGAGGTTCAAGTCCAAAGGTTAAGATTCCCAAGCAGGAATGAGTTATGAAATGATGCTGTTCCATCGGTGAGCAGCAGTGAGCACAAACCAACTTAAAAATCTCAATAAATCTGCCTTTTCCATTGGTCTGAAATTTTCCAAACTTACCTTTGACTGGCAAAATGGTACCACTGTCCCTGAAAGTGGGTCCAAAGCCACTTTCATAAAAGGACAACAACGTCATCAGCATAATCAAGATGGAATTAAATTACCACTCTATTTTGTTGGGCCTGAACTGCTTTGCTCCCAGCGGCTTCCATCTTTAGGAATATTAGAGTCATCTGAATGCCTCTTCCCAGCGAGAGAGGTGCATTGTGCACATTTGTTCAAAGAAAAGTGTTGCTGTTGCTTCTGCGGTACTGAGATTCCTTATGTCAGAGTGTTTTTCTTTTGATTCTCTTCTATATTTAATGGAGCTGGGCAAAATAAAACTCATTTTTCGTCCTTCCCACATGGAAACCCATGCCACATTTTCTAAGACAATTAAGACAATAAAAGAAAGTCACAGCGACAGGGCGTACATGGGGTCTCTCACAGAAGACATGTGTGTTGCCCTGACACAGACTTCGCCCCACCCTTGCCTTCTCAGCTTTTCCTCTCTCATGGGAGCCCCTGAGGTGACCAGGGGCCAGAGTCTGCAGCAAGCAGAAGGGAAACTGAAACAGCAAGTCTTCCTTTCTCTTCTTTCTCTGACTTCTTCATTTGCATAAATTAAAACCTATTGTAAACTGGCTTCTTTATTTGGCATGAAAATAAGTTCTTCAAGTGCTCATGAAACGCCCAGTCACCGCATCCTGTCTTCGGCTTCCTGAACTTTTTGTCCCTCAACTTCCCACGGATAGCTCTTGTCAGACTGATAGAATTTTTTTTTCTGTAAAACCTGAATTGGTAACCTTGGAAAGTCTGAATCACATCCAAAAGGAATTCATTACTGAGTGGGGTGACTTTGACTTTCATGAAAATGAATGCTCTGAAACCATCAGCTTTGGAAAATAATTCATTACACTTTTTTTTGGGTGGTGGTGGGGTGGATAAAGTGCCTTTCATAAAAGCACCACTTATATGAGTATCCTGCATGACCTATCTCTTATGAAAGAAAATGTTAGGACAGTCAGCTATTTGGAAACATTGTACGTGCAAGCTTTCATGCTGACTTTCAGTAAGAACAAGATGAATTATGAATACTTAAAATTTTTTTCCCCATGGTTCTGCTTAAATCCTAGCTTAATTGTTTCAAGAGTATACACCTGGGAGGCAGTGTATGCAATGTGCGTTGGAGAGTTGGAGCTTCCAAGAATTGTCCAGCTCAGTGGCTGGCAGGAATAGAGCTCCATAGAATTTTCAGTTCAGGGTCTCCTCTCATTGTGTGGGCAAATATTTCAGGTCTCTCTTTCTCTTAAAGCAAAAAATATTCACCACTACCCCCAGTATTTTGAAGGGTAATGAAAGTTATAAAATTTTTCTTAATTTTGAAAAATTATACAGAAAAGGACAGAACATAAGACTCAGGCATCTAACACCCAGATTAAAAAATTGTAATATTTTGTTTTTTTAAAATAAACTTATTAGAAGGCATGAATAAGATTTGTAGAATTAAGAACTTTGTATTTATGTCTTTGAAATGTGTAAACACAAAAATAAATAAGCTTCCAGTTTAAAAAAAATCGTAATATTTTATCCCATTTGCTTTAGATAATTTTATATTAAATGCATGAATAAAACAGAGATTAAATGAGAATCTTCCTTGTACTCCTGCTTGATTGTATTCCTCTTTTTTCCTTCCCAAAGGCACACACTTTCATAAATTTGTGATATATTCCTACAGTTTTTATATCTTACTACTTATCTTTAAACATTATGTCATAGTTGAGGCAAAAAAATTCCAATTGCTCACCTAATTGTTGTTCTTCCCTTTTTGCATTCTACCTGAACACTGGCCTTATCCAGGCAGCGGCAGCCCCAGAAGTCCATTCATTCCCCCTCTCAGGCTCCGTTGCAGCTAAAGAGTGCAGGGGTGGGTAGAAAGGGCGTGATCTAGTTTCGGCCAAGGAGCTATAAACAGAAGTTTAAAAGGTGGGGCTGCCAGGAAAACCACTGTTTTCTTGGTAAGAGGGGGTATGTTCAGATTCCTCTTTTATGGTCCCTCTCTTTGGATCTGAAGCATGGATAGGCATGGATGCAATGTGTGATGCAAGCAATGTGTCTTACACACCTGAGGACTAAAGAGATGATAGAATGAGCCATGAGCCTTGAGGAAGGGACCCTGGTTTGCAGGTTTGAGCACCTGAAAGCAATTTTTCAGGGCTCCCAGCAAGTGTAGACAAATCAACATATTTACATATGTTATATACCCCGTTCTCCCTCTAGACCATCAGACCCGGTCAATTGTGTGAATGTCTACCCCTTCCCTTTGCGGGACCTGAGATAGCATCTTGGAGGCACCTTCACTTGGGTCACCTTCTCTTGAACTTAAGGGGAAATTATAAAGCCCATTTGGTTAAGCCACTGTTGTTACATTTCTTTAAATGCAGCCGAACACACTCGTAACTGGTGACATATTATTTTGCTTTTAAGATTTTTATAGAAATGATGTTACCCTAACAAGTTTTTCTACAATTTTGCTTTCTTCACTCAATATTATGTTTGACTTCAGTCCACTTTGGTACATATCTAGCTCACTTACTTTTATTTTTTTACAACCATTTCTCATTTTTAATTTTAATTTTATTTTAAATTACAGTTAACATCCAATATTACATTAGTTTCAGATGTACAACATAGTGATTAGACACTTCCATACCTTACAAAGCGATCAGCTCTGCAAGTCTAGTACCCAGCTGACACCATATATAGCTATTACAAAATCTCTGACTGTATTCCTTATGCTGTATTTTACATCCCCATGACCATCCGTTTCTTTTTAATGGTTATTTAGATTGTGTGTTACGTTTCACCATTGTCAGAAGGTATTGCTCTGCATAGCTCAGCAGACTCACCAACACAAGAGTTTATCTAGAACGGATGCTATATGTGACCTCTGCTGGATCTTTATGAGACTCTTAATTTGGGCCTAAGTGGCTTTTTTTTAAGTGGAACTGTTTATGAATTTAGAGGCAGTCTATGCTTCCTTGTTTTCTTTCCATATTTTTTAGGCTTCTGACAAAAATGGAAACTATGATCAGAAAAAAAAAGCCTGAAACATCAATAATTGAGTAAGAAAGGTTTGGATTTCCATCAGCTCTATGACAGTCCCCTCTGCTATTCTCCTTTTGGCACAAAACTCAACACCAGGTTTTTCACTGTGGCGCTATAGACGCTGAGGCTCGGTCATTTTTGCTGTGGGGTGTTTGTTGTCCTGGGGAGCAGCCTCTCTGGCCATGACCCGCTGGCCTCGATCCAGGTACCATTAACCCACCTCCCAGGTTTGACAGACAGACATGACTCTAGACATTGCCAAGGTCCCTGGGTTGAGGGTGGTGGGGCAAAAAAATCACCCCTGGTTGAGAACTATTGCTCTACAGTAGCTAACCTGGTAGTATTTAGGGCCCACATAAATAAAGAAGCCAATGAAGGTAATGGTGGGCCTTATAATTTTTTTTAAATGTCCATTTTAAACCCATTGAAGAAGGTTACTGTAGTACTTGGTTAGAGTAAACCTATATTTTGAACTTTTAAGTTTAAAAAATTAATTTAGAATATTTCTAACACCTTTGTAAAATAAAAATAAAAGAAATAATAATAATTGCATTTATTCTGTGCTAGAAATTTTCCTAAATAGGATACAATACATCTACATGTTTAATCTTCACAATCTATTTGTGATATAGGTATTATTTTATACCCATTTTATAGGTGAGAAAACTGAGACACAAGAAGGTTAAGATTTGCTCTTCATATAGACTCTCTTTAATTCTCACAACAAGTCTTCAAGGTATATGCAATTACCATCATTTTATAGATGAATAAATTGAAACTGATATTAAGAAACCTAGCAAAAATCCCACAGTATTAAACTGTGACGTGATTTTAATGTGGATCAATATATTTATACCCACAAACATGACACAAATTAGAACTGATACCTACTATAGAAGCTACTTAGCATTAGAGATATGGATCTCTTAAGAGGAATATAGTAATTTTTTATAAATACTGAAAGTTAGATTTTATAATTAGTCATAGAAGATTATATTCAGGTCTCAGTTAAAATTTTTCAACTTTCTTCCTTTTTATCTGTCTACCTTAACCCCCACATTCTTTCCAGTAAGGATTTAGGTAAGACCACTAAGTAGACATATACAGCTAACTAGACATGAGAAAATGTGGTGTAGGAACATGATGTGGACCCAGAAATGATGATGAAAAAACAGAAGAAGAACTTATACGTGATCATGGAAAGGCTATAAGTGAGAACTTTTCTGTCTCATAATCAGTATGAAAAGGGAAACCTGGTCAATTATACAGTTCCCAGGGCCCATTGGAAGGAAGAAAAAGAAGAAGAAAGAAAACCTCATTACTCAGAAGGACCACTGTTCTTGACACGAAGATCAGAGAGGAGTTTCTCGCATTGGGCCTGACAAAGTTACACTGTGACTTAGTGTATTGAACAGCGCCCTCAGCAGCTTTCGAACAGTAAATCTAGTGATGATTAGACAGGGGGACTGTATGTCCAATTCAGGGAAAGCATGATTATCAATGGCGAATCATCTTTTTTATGTTATTTGTAATTTTATTCTCTCACAAATACTTCTGAAGTCATTAAAATATCAAATTAACAAGAATTTCACACATTCCCCTGAATTTATGGGAATTATTTATGATTCTTTGCAATCTCCATCAATCTCCACTTGGCACTCCGTTTATAAGCCTTTTGACAAATTTACGTACTTTTTGATATACTTTCTTTTTTAAGGTTTTGAAAATTCCTGATTGTGTCTGTTCCGAAACTACTGTATTGAGTCATTTTAGGGTCACTGTGGTTTGTGTTACTAAATAGAGATTTACGTAACTGTATTTTCCCAGCCTGCTCAGTTGCTTATGTTCTGTAAGGCTCAGGGCACTTTATAAATTAATAATTTTTAAAAAGCCTACAATAATAGTTGTAAAACCAGCGAAACCCACAGTGGGCAGATTTCACTTTCTGTTCCAAATTGCTAGCATAGGTCTATTAGCAGCCAGAACAATGGTAGGGATTATAATGGCTTTTCTTGCATTACATCTTTAAAAGAAGATTCAGAAGGGTAGGTCAAGGTGCAAATAGCTGAGACTTCTAGTTCTTATTATAATTCAGAAAATACTGGTATTTATTATTATTATTATTAACACTATTGTTATCATTACAAATAGTGAAAGTAGGGATGCATTAATAAAGTCTGCCCCAGGGGCAGCCTGAAGCTATATTCCAGCAAGTTCCTGTGCTTCAGTATTATGAGAATTTTTATCCATCATCAATAAAATATGAGCAGAGCAGTTATTATGGCAGTTGCCATAGTCAAGACTGTTTCTGCTATTACATCTCTTAGTAAAAGGGTGATACACTCTCCATTATACGATGTCAACTCATCCACCTTTCTGACATTAAAATATAATGTACAATCTTTACATGGATTCTTCCCCAGTGAAGTCACGTTTCCATGAACTTAGGGCAAGGACACAATGGGGCTTAATTAACTGTGGACAAAAAGTAAAGTAAATTACATTTTTTTAAAAAATAAACCAAGAGCAGCACTGAGCTGCCTCCATTTCTTTTTCACAGAGAAATGAAGTTGAAGTAAATTTAATAAAATAAAGATTTTACAGAGCAGGCTTATGCTCACCAGTGGCGGACTCATGCCAGACGGATGTCCTTGATGCTGCACTGGGCCCACTGTGCTCTGGGACCACAAAGGCAGCATACACCGCTCTTTCCCAAGCTCTCCAGTACGGCAGCTCTGAACAAGCAGGCTGAGCAAACTGTCTGGCTGCTGCGGCCGTCCTCCCGGAAGCACGGTAATTGGAGTTGGGTTCTCAGAATATCCAAGTCCCCATCCTTATATGCTGATTTTTTCTTCCCTTAAATGTTTTTTTTTTTCTTTAAAAAGTTCCAAAGGGAAAAAAAAACTAATTACTTTTCTTAATAGTCATTAAAGGGATATAGAAGCTTCACGGGTAACTCACTAAAGAGCACGTGTGGGGAAGTTCAAAAAGCCCACGATTTGGAAAGGAAGACCCCAGTTCAAGTCCAGCCTCTGCCCCTACTTAGATGTATTACTTTAGGAAAATGTCTTACTTTTTAACAGATAGTTTTAAGGGTTTTGGATTAGTTCAAAATGATTCCCACGTCTTTGGGAACCATGCCTGTCTTATCTGCATACTCTTTACTCATAGCTAATTGGATCTTACCCATCAGATTTTCTTCCCCAGTAGGGTTGATAAAAGTCAAACTGTGGAAAGCTTCATTCTGCCATGTGGGCTAAGGAGCAGAAAAGACTAATCCGCAGGGAGAAAATAATGTGGCAGAGAGGAAGAGAAGAGCAAATACAGGAAAGGGAGACTGAGTCTTAGCGCATTCTTGAGCCATCCTAGGGAAGGAGTGAGAGTCGCCTTGCCGAGTTCCCATCCTACCAGGGATTTGAGATCCTACGTGAGATGCGACTGCACATCTATACTCTGGTTTGTAAGACATACTATGTGATGATGCCGGAGTTCTTTCTATTGTTTTTCTAGGTTCTGTGGGTCTTTGTTACCTGCAATCACAAGAGTCCTAAGATACTCTGATGTCTTCATTTTTCGTTTTGTATCACAGAACTCAGAATTCCTGATCCATTGTCATCATGGACTCATTGCGAGGGAAAATTAAGTTGATAGATAATGACATTCTTTGTTGTAATCATTGAAAGCTCGTTCATTTAGTTAAGAAATGTTTAAAGGGCATCTATTCTATGCCTGACACTGCCCTAGATGTGAGCACGGGGCACTGAGGGAAAATAAAAGCTCTGGGGAGGAAAATGGAATTAAAAATGTAAAAAGCAAGTAAATACATTGCATTGCTTATCAAAAGGAAGTAAAAATGCAATGATGACGGGGGCGATGGAAGGGAGGGAGGTGTTATTTTAGGTCGATTGGTTAGAGAAAGCCTCAGTAGCACTATAACATCTAAGACTGGAAGGAAATTAGGGGACGAGACAGGCAACACCTGGAAAGCAGCATTCCAGCAGAGGGAAAGGAAATGCAGAGGCCCCGAGGAAGAAGTGGACGTGTTATACTTGAGGAACAGAAAGACCAGAGTGACACCATAGAGAATGAGATTCTGTGATGGCTGCTAAGCGCTGGTAAAGATTTTTAATTCTACTGTGGGTGGGATGGGAAGCTGTGGGATCCTTTTGAGCAAAGACGTGAGATGATTTGACTTCCACTGTAAAAAAAGTAATTGGGATGCTGTGTTAAGATTAAACATTAGAGAGGAAAGGTGAAGCAAGTAAACCTATTCCCAAGCCAGGTGAGAGATGCTAGTGGTTTGGATAAGAATGGCAGCTGTAGAGGGATAGGGAAGTGCCAGATTCTCATTGCATTTGAAGGCAGAAGCCATAGGGTTCCTGACGGCTTAGAGACAAATTTGAGAGAATACGGTGGTAAAGAAAGAGGAAAGATTTGGGCCAAATAGAAAGATGGACTTGTCATATATCAGATGGGGGAAGATTACAGGATCACGAGTTATTTAAATGGGGAAAGTAAAGAGTTTCATTTTGAATATGGTAAATTTCAAACAACTATTAGACATCCATGTAGAAAAATAAAGAACTGGGATAAGTGAGTTTGGAGGTTGGGAGAGAGCTCTGGACTGGAGATCTGGTTTGTGTGTCTGCTTCCTTCCTCCAGCCCCCTCTCACCACCAAAGGAGCACCCCACATGGGCCTTCCAGGAGATTAATAGCTTCAGTCAGTGCGATTAAGAATTAAGGAGATTACAGATGGCATGATAATTTAAGATCAAAGTGTTTAGAAGGGAAGCAAGAGAATTATTTAAAGTCTCAATTGACTTTTTAGGCTTTCTGTAAATAATTTGGTTCAACATATCTTTTATCTTTGAACAAAATACTATCAGCAGCAAAACATCATATACATAAATATATTTATTGGGAACACTTGGGACTTCTGAGTCAGAAAACAACTATAGAGATCATGTCTGATAATAATTAACAGATTATTCTTGATGCATGAATTATTGGGTGAGCATAACAGTCATTGAACGTTAATCAAGCACTGGTTTTGTGCTGCTGAGTACAGCCCAACAGGGCTAAGACTAAACAAACTCAGTCCCTGCCTTCAAGGGGCTTATAGCAGAGAGACTGAAATTTGGCATATTCCCAAGATCAACTCACAGTATATTATAAATTTGCAAAATCTTTGTTCCTATTACACCCTCATATTCAGGATGTAAGTTATAGCATACCCACTTTCCAAACCAATCTGTAAACCAGAGAGCTTATGTAGCAAAGCATACCCTGAATATATACGAAAACAAAAATAACCTCTATTTGAGATACAGAATATAGTTGAGAACTATAAGACAATGTAGTTTGGTGTAAAGAGCACCCAAACAGAGCCAACTTCTTATCTTACTTAGCATGTCATTTATCAACTATGTTATAAATGACAAATAGTATCATTTATATGGAAACCCTTCAAGGCCTCATTGACACAAGAGAGCAATTATCCTACACCAAAGTCTTTAGAAATTTCTATCTCTAATTCTTAAAACCTGCTTTATTGCTTTACATAGCTTAGTTTTTTAATCCTTGCTGTAGTGGCATTTTCCTACCCAACTCCAAAATATCTTAATATTATCACATACGATACTATCACACATTGCACTCATGAGCCCAGGAAACATCAACTGGACACCTACTGTGCTCCACAATGGTGACAGAAAGGATAAGATACAGCCCTTTTCGTTCAAGCAGGGAGGAGAAACCACATAAGCATAATAATACATTACAGAAATTGCAAACATGGGTATTTGCATGAGATATTATGAGAGTCCAGAAAAGGCGTTTTTCAACCCAAGGGGGTTGGTGAAGTCTTGCTTAGGGAGTCTTAGAGGACAAATGGGAGTCCGCCGGTCCAAGAGACTAGAAGGCCTTGGTAGGAAGAAAGCGCATTCCTATTAGATGGAGCGACTGCCTGAGATTAAGTGCTGTTAGAATATAAATTTCAAGACAGGGGGATCCTGAGAGCTGGAACTGGAAGGATAAGTTATTGTCAGATCACAGCAGGGAGTCTGAGGTCTAAACTTAATTCTTCCTTAAGCCAACTCAAATCTTCCTTTATTTGGGGAGGGGAGGGGAGTTGGGGGCATGAGCAGAGCATATTAAAGAACTAAGAACTAAATAAATGATTTTATACAACTATATAGAGGTTTCTTCTTTTTATGCTTTTCTGACGCCTAGGGAGAAATTGTGCAAAAAGTAGGAAAAGTAATATTGTGAAAGCTAATCACTTTGGATATTGCTTGTTGTATTTAAAAGTCATCAGAAATAGTGACACATGCTACAAGCATCTCTTAAATAATTATTATAGGTTACAATAAAAAAAGCATAAAATATTAAGTCACTGACCTCTGGGTCCCATATAACAGTTGCAAAATTTCACAATTATGAGCCTGCTTTTTGTCTGTTGTCTGTGGAGCTACCAGAGGGGAAGTGCCTCTAAAGAAGGAACTAAGAACTCAGTCTCCGCTTGTGTTGCAGCCTCCCTCTGTTCTTAGAGGTCATTTCAGAGCAAATAATGATGCTATTTACCAAATGTTTCTCAGAGATGGTTTTAGGTTTCAAGAAAGTACATTGTAGTAACTCACAAGATTAGCCAAATAAAAGCTTATCAGAAAGACACAAATGATGTAAAAATATTATATATAATATAAATATATGTATATAAGTATATATATATTTAAGCCATACCTCATTATCTCATTAGTGTTTTCGATGATGTGTGTCTGATTCTATGGCTAAAAATGTATCCACTCAAACACGTATTTTTGATCTGCTATATTTTCATTTTAAAAATTATTCTCCAAATCTTATAATTACTGAGACTGCTGACCAGTGCTGTTTGAAAACTCTTTATAGTCCAGGTTACTTATCATCATGTTGGATAAAAATAGGCAAATGACATCTGCTCCCTTTTAAGAAATCGAGTTCCTGGCTTCATCTAACCTAATTAACTGGTTAGAGTAGCCATCCATAAAAACAGAAGCTAGCACTTCAGGGTCCATTAGCATTGCCCGATAAAGCTGTTCTCCTTAGCTGGCTGATTTCTCTCTTTCTAAGTCCAAGGATCCTGCCCCTGAAATGGTAGGCCCCATTCAAGTTTCCTTTTACCTTTAAATCTGTAAGTAGTTAGATTAGATTGCTAATGAGGTTAAATAATGAGTTGCTTATAAGCAGGGTTTTTTTTATTATTCTTGTGTTTTTTCCAGTGGTCCATCAAAATTAAGATGACACAAAGTATAGTTTCTATATCTATGTTCTTTTTGCACATCCTTTTTTTTTTTAATAAAACACTGGATATTTTTTAACAGGACAGAGGTCTTTTATTTCATTTATTTATTTTTTTTACATTCATCATGCCAGGTGAACCCCGAGGGAATGGCTCCAGAAGCTCAGGCTCCTTTCCATTGGTTCTCACACAGTGTGCTCCTCTGGGTGGAGCGGGCTGGCGCTATAGTTGAACCCAGGTAACTTCTCTTTGGCTTCCTTCTTTTTCTGATCATTTTCCTTCACACATTTCAGGAAGCTATCTTGGCTCTTAGAGTGCTTCGTATGCTTAATACACATATTAATTTTCTTGGCAGGAATCTTGCCCTTAACTTGTTTGTTTACAGCAATGCCCACTGCCTGCTGGGTGACATTGTAGACCCTTGCAGTTTTGCCTTGGGAACAACTGTGGGGCATTCCTTTGTGAACAGTGTCTAATCCCTTAATGTCTGTAATGCCACCTTTCTTGTAGATTCTCACGGATGTGTCCAAAGGAAGAACTCCATGTTTTCTAAATGCCCTAGAGAACATATAGCGGGTGCCTCTTCTCTTTCCCTTTGTTATTCATTTTGTGAGTTAATGGGAGATGGGGGTACTGGCTGAAGATAAGTCAAACCCTGAATTTTAAATATTTGTTTTATAGACTACTAGTTCTCAAAAATATATATTGCTTGAAAAGAAAAGGAGGGGAATCTCCAAGGTTGACACTTGCATGTTGCATGAATGGCTCACTCAAGGAAATCATTAGCACATTAAAGGTTCTGAGATTTCTAGCAATAAGCAGATTGATTCCCTTCATTTAATCAGACTTATCAAGTGTACGTGATCAAGGAATGTTTGTTTTTTCCCTCATAAACTGTATTAACACTCCATGGAATTTCACAGTTTTGAAGATGAGTGATATTAAGTCAGAATTTTGCAGTCCACAGTGTTCAAAATTTATTCATTTTACATATCTACAACAAATCCCATTAGTCAGATAATTTGAGGGTCATAGATATCATTCCAAGGTCGGTTTGCTCCAGCTGCAGACTGCAAGTGGCAATAAAGGTTTCTTTATTTCCGTGCCAAATCATGTCATTGTTAAACAAAAGGTTCTTGGTTAGGTGCCCAGTGATGTTTTCCAATACTTTATCTGGAGGCACAACATATTTTCTATCAGATTTGGAGTGAGAGCATATGTATAATTTTTTATCTAATAACAAATTTCCAAATGCAAGCAAAATGGAGCGGAGCTTACATTTTTACCACATGAACAGTTCCAGAATCACAGCAGTAAGAGATGAAACATAATATTAGGCATTGTAAATGTCATAATGAGGCTCATCAAGGTAAACCCCTGCAGAGAGGAGAAAGAGAACAGAGAAGCTGGGTGGTAAGCAAAGCTGAATCCATGTGTCTAGATCAGTTGTAGTAGCTACTGATGGGAAATTGAAAGAATTCTAGGTGATATTACGACCAAGTCTAGAATCATTACTAGAAGATACGGACCAGAGTAAAGTTCTGCTCATGATAAAATAAAGCTGGGGCCATTAAAAAAATAAACAAAAATAAACCACTGCTGCCTTGCTACCTGGGACTATAGCATTACATTAATGACAGAAGGCAATGACATAATCTCAAATGAAAAAATAGTTCCTATACACCATAGTAGAATTTATGAAACAAAAATATATGTAAATCATACAGGGCCAAGGAGAAACGAGAGTCATTGAAGCACAAACTTTGAAAATGAAAAATATAGTCCTTGAAATTGAAAAAGAACAACACAGTTTAGGGTAAGCAATTTTAAAGATAGTTTCTAAGCCATCTAAACAATTCTAATCACTATAAAAAAGAGAATTAATGAATTAGATGATTACACTGAGGAATTCACAAAAAGGAAAATAAATTTTTAAATGAAAAGGATAAGTAGCTAAGAAATATGGATGAGTGATTTGAGATTCTCCAGAATAAAAGAACAGAAGAAATGGTAAAGAAACAATCTCTGAACAGATATACCTGAATTATCCAAAAGTCAAGAAAAATAAAATGTTCATAACAAATTATCAAATTTTAAGAAGTGTGCAAAAAAACCCATAATGCTAAAACTAAAACTTTGAAAATATTAAAAACAATCCAAAAGCTGGAAGCAAAACATTATCTGTAGAAAAATGGCACTTAAAACTGTCAGGAGAATTATCTTTAGCAAAAAGAAACCCCAGAAGGCAATAGAGTTACTTGTATACTTAACAAACTGAGAACAATTCCCGTAACCTCAAATTTTATACCCAGTTAAACTATTAGAGTAAAAGCAAAATAAAAACATTTTCAAATATACGAACACTAAAATTATTAACTACCACAGATACTTAGCTTAAAATAATTAGATTGTCATCAAGCAGAGATGTGAACACAGGAATTGATCAAATACATCACTCATTTTAATTTATTGACTGCATAATAACTTACTGTTTTATATGTTTTTAGAAGTATAAAATAGAACTAACTGAAAATAGACGGTAGGCTGAAATGATTAAGGTACAGTTGTATTATGATAGGCTCTGTGTTATGTATAAGAAAAGAGAATAAAAGTACATAGCTGTAGAATTTGTTAGAAAATAAAATTAGCTATACTTATATATTTTTTAAACATTCAGAATACGTAGTAAATAATAATACAAGTTAGAGCTTCTAAGCCTGTAGACAAAAATAAAATGGACTTTTTATTAATTCAGAAGAAAACAGGAGTTAAGGAAAAGGATGTAAGCAGAAAACACGAAAGACTATAGAAATAAAACTAAATAGATCAATAAATATAATAAGTGTAATAGATTTAACATTTAACAAAGCTAACAGTCAACAAAATAAAGTCCATCTAAGAAAAAACTACCCTTAGAAATGAAAAATAACTGTATGAGAATGGTATCTCTTAAATTATAAATTATATATAGTAGTATAGTATATATAATTTATATTATATAATATGTATATATATTGCACATACTATGCTATTATATGTAATTTATAATTTACGATATATAATACATTACATACATACCGTATTGTGTCTTTCTACCATTGTTTTTCTTCACATTATATTTTTGGCATTTATTAATCTCCATGTATATTGCTCTAGTTCACTCATTTAAACTTCTGTACTTACTATTTGTAGACTATTGTTTCAAATTAATAATAACTACAATTTATTTACCCATTCTCTTTTGGAAAGCTCTGTAGGTTATTTCCAATTGTATTGCTCTTCTAAACCATGCTATAATTCACATTTATATACCATTTTGTGCATTTTTAAAGGTCTTTCTAGAGAATATGCCTAAAAGAGCAATTGTAGCGTCATTAGATACACACCTCCTCAGTTGTATTGGGTACTACCAAATTGCTAAAAAAAATGTTCCATAGTTATAGCAATTGACAATCATAACATATTGAAAATTCTAAGTTTTGCAAGCTTTGTTTTTGTCAATATTTGATATTGTCATACTTCTTAGATTTTACTAACCCCATGTATGTAAAAATGTTCTTTATTTTTGTTTTGGTATTAATTGTGTATTTTCCCTTTAATACTAGTCAGGCTTAATATCTATTAATATCTTTATAGGTTTTTCTTATGTGAATTGCTTTTTAGTGTTATTTTCCCATTTTTCTGCTGGACTGGATTCTTTTAAAGTTGAACTGTTCTTCTTTTACTGGACTAAGTATTATTTAAATGTTATATATATGAAATCATTTAATTGCCTTTTCTAGTATTTTATTTAGGAACTTAATATCTATGTTAATAATTTTCACTTTCTTTTTCAGTTTCTGTCCACTTTTGATTTAAAGGTTATTACTTACATAAAATGACTCGGTAATTGACTTTCCTTCTTTTTCTATTCTGTTAAATATTTTGTATTTGTTGGTTTTTTCAAGGTTGGATGATATTCACCTTGAGAATAATCAGGTTCTAGAATTTGTGCTTTGTTAGAAGAAAAGAAAAGAAAAATGGGGGCATAATTTTGATTATAAATTAAATTTATTTAAAAGCTATTGTTTTATTATACCTTTCTGTTTTTTAATGTATATATTTTTCTAGAAATATTTATACTTAGCCCAAGTTCTCAATTTTTGACTTTTCTTTACAGAATTCTCTTATGATTTTAAAAATGGGCACAGTGTATGTGGTTGTGTCCCTTTAGCTCATATTCTTTTTTTAAAGATTTTATTTATTTATTTTTAGAGAGAGGGGAAGTGAGGGAGAGAGAGGGAGAGAAAGATCAATGTGTGGTTGCCTCTCATGCACCCCCTACTTGGGACCTGGCAGGCAACCCAAGCATGTGCCCTGACTGGGAATCGAACTGGCGACTCTTTGGTTTGCAGTCTGGCACTCAGTCCACTGAGCCACAACAGCCAGTGCTTTTTAGCTCATATTTTAAATATTTCATTCTTCTTGATCACTCTTTTTGGAAGTGTGACTATTTATTAGTTCATTAAAGAGCTATATTTAGTTTTGTTGATCTTTTCTTTTGTTCCTTTGACTTATTTTCCATTAATTTTTATCTTATTTTGGAAATTTTCTTATCCCTAGTTAAGATTTGTTCTTTGTTACTTTCTTAGCTTCTTGAGTTCATAGCTCAACTCATTTATTTTCAAATATTCTTGTTCTTTTAATAAAGGCACTTAGAAGAATAAATTTATTATAATTGCAATTATCTAAAATATGTTATAATTTTATATTTAATACTCATTTTTTAACTCTAAATACTTTTAAATTTCTGTTTTAAATTTAGAAATGCCTTCTGAATTTTTAACTCTTATTACTTTATTACTGAATTATTAAGTTATTTAATTTTAACCAGCGACTATGGAATGTATGAGCTCAATTTTAATACATGCTTCCTATGTACTTGAAATGAAAGTATACCTTCTATTTTTTGGTGTAAAGTTTGTTCTCTCTCTCACTACCTTCCCCTCCTCTTTTTTCCCCTCTCTTTCTGTATTCGTATGCACTGTTTCATTCAAAACATTATCCTAATTACTTTTGGCGGCTTGGCCACTGGAGTTTCTTACAGTTTTGAGTAAAAGTATCCCATCATGATTGTTAGTTTGTAAAATTTAACTTTAAATTCTGTCAGTATTTGCTTTATATAAGTAAAGACTACATTTTTAGTTGCACACAAACTCATGATTCTTACATATTCTTTGTGAATTATCTTTTTAATTATTTTTGTTCCCATTCAGTTATTTTTCCCTTAAATTTTATTTTATCTGATCAAAGTTAACAAAACTAAAATGGGAAATACTTATGCTCCTCCTGATATAATGCACTGGGAAACAGAGATTAGATGGGTAGACAGATAAAAGGACTGTACATGAATATATGTGTCTATGTGTATACACATTTGTGTGTGTGTATGGAAAACACTAACAATTGGTAATTCTGAGCAAAGGGCAAATGGGAATTATTTATACTAATTTAGTAAAATACACAAAATTCAATAGCATGGAAAATATAGAAAAATTTTGAAAATTAAAGAAGACCTAAAAATGGAGAAATATATGATGTTCATAAATTAGAATACTTAATGTTGCAAAAATTTAAATTACCCTCAAGTACACCAGCTTTTTCCAAACAATTGCAAATAGGGCATGTGTGTGTAAATTGATAGGGATAATCTAAAATGTATGTAGAAATACAAAGGCCAAGAATAGCCAACATACTCATGGAGGAAAATTCATAGGTAATTAAACATTATGGTATTAACACAAAGATTGACAAATGGTTCAGAATAAAGAAAGCAAGTCTTCTCATCTGTAATTTATGATAAACACACACTGAAGAGCACTGGATAAGTAATGGTCTCTCAAAAACTGTTGCTGAGGACGTTGGATGTCCGTGCCAGGGTGTGGGGGGGACACTTTACCCTCACCCCACACCACACACAAAACACAATTCCCAGTAGTTTGAAGATGTTAATGTGAAAGGAAAAGCAATAAAGATTCTAGAAGAAAACGTGAGAGAATATCTTCAGGATTTTGAAGTGGGGAAATATTTCTTGAATGAGAGACAGAGAAAGCCATATTTGTAATGGAAATATTATACATTGTAAATATTAAAATTAAGAACTTCTGTTTATCAAAGAGAAAATTATATGAGTGAAAAGGCAAGTTGTGGAATATATTTCTAACATGCATAATTTGACAAAGGGCTCACATACACAATATACAGAAAATTCCTACAAGTCAATGAGCCAAGAAACAGACAACCCAATTAAAAGGCACTTCAGAGACAAGACCAATGAAAGGCACTTCATCTGAATGAGCCAACAGCATATAAGAAAAGCACCCAACCACACCATCAGGGAAATGCAAGTAAAATTACAATAATAACATTTTATACTCATCAAAATGGCTAAAATTAAAAAACTGATAATACCAAGTATTGGCAAGGATGTAGAGCAATGGCAACTCGCATACACTGCTGGTAGGAGTGTCATTGTTAAATTCAGTTTGGAAACTTTCGCACTAGCAATTAATTCCACAATTTCTTTTTTTTAATATATAGCCAACAAAAATCGATGGAGAAGAATGCCCACAGAAGCATTTTTAATATTTGGAAATGGTACAATGAAAATGACATCCGCCATAAGCTGATTAAATCAATTCCAATATATTGATACAATTGAACAGTATACAGCCTCAAAAGTGAACAATTAAAGCCAAATGCTACACGTGATATTCTCACAAACTTCATTTCGAGCAAGAGAAACCAGACACAATTTCACTCCAAATATATCAAGCTCAAGCTCAAAAAGAGGTAAAACTAGCCCTGGCTGGTGTAGCTCAATGGATTGAGCGTGGGCTGCGAACCAAAGGGGTCGCCTGTTCAATTCCCAGTCAGGGCACATGCCTGGGTTGCAGGCCAGGTCCCCAGTAGGGGGTGTGCGAGAGGCAACCACACATGGATATTTCTTTCCCTCTCTTTCTCCTTCCTTTCCCCTCTCTCTAAAAATAAATAAATAAATACAAAATCTTTTAAAAAATGGGCAAAAGAACTAAAGAAACATTTTTTAAAAAAGAGGTAAAACTAATCTATGATGGTAGAAGACAGAATTTTGGTTACTTTTCCAGGAGAAGGGTAGGGGTAGTGGTGGTTAACAAGTATGAGTTTGGGTTAAGAGGTGCACATCGTAGGAACTAATAACATCCTGTTTTCTAAAGTGTTCGCGTAAGCCTTTTCACTTTGCGAAAATTGATTAAGTTGTACACTTAACATTTGTACACTTCTGTAACGTTTAAAAGTCAACAAATGAGTACATATCTTTAAAAATGTAAAATCATAGCAGTGGTTACTTCTAGAGAAAGAGGGATGTCACTGAGATTTGGGAGGCGCTAATGGTGGGCGGGAGAGTCTACCGACGATTTTTGCATTTTAAAAGAATATAATGCACATATAGCAAAATGTTAAGATGTAACTAGGCTGAGAGTTTATTGCACAGGTATTGCTACGTTACTGTTAATCTGTATACACTGCTATAAATTCAAAATCCTCTCCACACAAACAAATGCCACTCAGTGAGGTTGTTGTTAGTATGTCCACACACACGAGACACTTCTGGGATAGCCATCGTGACCTTCAGGCCGCCCAGGAAGGCTAAAACTACAGCATGTGAAGGCTGCTGAAGACTGTTTGTTGCTGGGGGTGTTTACTACACTTCACAGAGTGTGCTTTATTAAGCCTTAGGAGAACTCTCTGGCCTGAGGCTAGGAATATTTGTTTTTTCCTTTCCCTATGGGAAACATTTGAAATGATCGTATTTGGTCCAATTTTTACTTTGTATTATTAATTAGACACCTCAGAGCTAAATCTCTGGTCTTTTTTCTATAGTATGTGTTTTGAGTAAGAAACTAAATCTTAGCTTAATTTTACTTGTTTTAACATTAATTATTGTTTGCTCCTATGTACTTCTAAATTGTATTTAATATTGAAAGAACTTCCTAAAGCCTTCCTGAAATATAGCTAGTTAAAATTATTAAATACATGATGAATTTGACTCAGTGATTTTCCTTTGAAATGTTTTTCAATCATTCATGTTCTGCTTGTATACAAGAAGATATTTTCATGACAAATGGCAATGAGTTCCTTTTCCGGTTATAAGTGGCATACCATTCTGCAGCCTGATAAATTATTCTGTTCCTTGTAGGGAAATGGGAAATCATGGTGACTCTCACTAGGATAAGCAGCTTTATGAACCTTCATTATGACCCCAAAACTCTTCTGCATGGAGAAAATGTGCACCTCTAGATGTAGCTGAGATGGAAGGCAAAATGACTTTTCTGACTCTCTCTTCTGAGTATCTTGTATTGATGTGACGATATTTGCAGCTTTATTACATTTGTGTCATTATATTTTATTTTCTTAAGATTATTTTATTTCATTATTATTTTACTATCTTTGATTACATTGACTTACTACAATTAAGTCATAATCGATAGATACTCTGGTTTGTCCAGTTCCTCCGACATTCCTTTCATCTGTACATACACACACAACTTTAAAATAACCATGGCTGATCTGTAAACTACTTCACACCCCGTTTTCCATTTCAGTCTCATTAAAATTTCCAAAATCTACTCTAGAGTTCAAGCTTTCTCAAAGATCAGTGCAGACTTCACTTACAATTGGGTTTTGTTGATCTATCCTTCAAGAGCTAATTTAAATTTCTCCCTGCTAGGTAATATGGTAAGTCACTACTCTATGTCAATATTTGCTTTAAGTTCTTTTCCACTTGATGGAGTTCATGAAATGTGTAAAGCATTTTCCTGGCTCTTCAAGAGTGGGTTATATATGTATGTAAAAATAAAAAGGAAATGAGTGTAAACTTTTCCAAAGGTCTTTCTGAAATGAATGATCATTTTATTATTTTCTCAGATAAAATTAACTCAGTCACTTGAAAGAAATACAACACTCATATTTAATGCAAAGTATTGAGATGAGAGAATGAAATATATCTGTATTTATAATTCATCATAACATTTTATATTCAATTTTCACTTTGCCAAAGTGTATCCATCACTGTATTTTAGAAAACTAGGGGAATTCTTAATACTTCATGAATAAAAATCTAAGGGGGAGGAATTCCCTCTGGTAGAAGTTTTATTTCAATACAAGTTGTATCTTCAAATTCTTTGATGCAGGCAAAACTCCCAATTAAAAAGTTAAAATGTGGCAGCATCCTCTTATTATTTAAAATATAAGAGCAGTAACTCCCTAGAGTTAGAAACATAGCTACAAGAGCACCCTCCCGCCCCAGAGCCCATCAACTTTAGGGCTTGACTATGGGATGACAGGACTTGGCCAGTGGAGGAATAACATTTCTGAGAGTTCATTTTACTCTCGAGTCACTTTTGCATGAAATGATAGCATCCCTTTCGGGGATTGGCCTCAATGCATCTTCTGTAAATTACTTACCATATATCAGTCTTGATTCAATAGACTATAAAATATAGGTGCTTGTTATTGGCAAGAAGTTAGGACATTTTTACAAAGGAAAATAATGCTCCACAGCAGGAAAATTTAAAATAATTAAGAGTTATGGGGCTACAAGGAGAAACTAACCACTTCTTCCCTCGGAAAAAAAAAAAAAAAACGAAACCCGTCCTTTATGTTCTTTTCCAGATCTGCCATGTACAACCTTCTAATTCTGTTGAAGAAAAAAAGGCTGAAATTGTAAAAATAATTTCAACTCAAACATCTTTGCTTCAACTCACATAATTAATTTAACATAGCTCAAGCTTTCTTTTTTCCTTAAACCACGCTCTTTGCCTAATTGCCTAATTTTCAAGTAAGAATTGGAGTCTTTCATTTGAGTCCTCTCAGATGCCTGATTTCATCTATAGCATAATATTGGAGACTAGAAAACTGGATTGCATATTAAACTTATTCTATTTTAAAGCTTCTTGAACATGGTTCCTATTTGATATTACATTCCTTTAGCAGCTAAGAAACCATGGAGATGATAGCGTAGAATGCTTTGATGTAATCAAGAAGGATTTGTCTCCATCCTTAACCATAATAAAGCATCTCTCTCTGAAATAAAATTGCATATCTAAAGCATAATTGTTTTTTTTTTTTAATTTTTATTGCTGTGTTTACTTTACATGTTATTTAACAGGTTCCAAATGGAAAGTGGGCTCACCCTTTCAGGAAACTGTGGCATAAATCCAGCCATAAATTCACACATACACAGAGGCAAATACAAATAGAGGTTCAACAAAGAGCCATTTAGTGCAAATGAGCTTTTAATAAGGCATAGATATGAATTTAGTTTGGGAATTAAAAAAAAAAATAGTAGTGTGGCTCCAGAGGAAAATATTCACTACTGGAAAAAGATCATCAGGAAGGACTCACACTGCTGAACAATGTATTTTCTATTTTCCTTTTCTCTTTTCTCTTGCCATGAAGGGGGGAAAAACAAGCAGAAACAAAATTTGAAAAAAAAAAGTTACGGACCTAAAATTGAGACAGAAATGAAAGAAGTTAGAATCCCCAGACCCAGATAATGAGACAAAAAGTTAAGATAAATATGATAGTTACTCAATATCTTCATTCCAACAAGCTAAACTTCAGGCAATAAATTTCCTAGAGCTGTGAATAAAATGTGTGGCTATAGCCCTGGCTGGCGTAGCTCAGTGGATTGAGCGCAGGCTGTGAACCAAAGGACTGTCGGTTCGATTCCCAGTCAGGGCACATGCCTGGGTTGCAGGCCAGGTCCCCAGTGGGGGCCATGTGAGAGGCAACCACACATTGATGTTTCTCTCCCTCTCTTTCACCCTCCCTTCCCTTACGTCTAAAAATAAACAAATAAAATCTTTAAAAAAAGGTATGGCTATAAAGAAGATAAGCTTAAAATTTTTCATTCATAAATGAAAAGCAAGGCTGAATTAGGTGAAAAATCACCAATGATGGAAAGATCTTTAGCAAATTCAATCACCTTATTAGAAGAGAGAATTGGGGATCACAGAAATTCAATGGCATGTCCAAGTTTTCACAGCATATTAATATGGGGCTAGAACTAGAACAGACATCTGTAATTTCCATTGGCAACTTCAATACCTAAAAGTTGTGTGTCCCTAAATTTGTATTCATTCCACAGTTATATATTCAGCACTTTTTATGTGCCAAGAATTATGTTCAGTCCTAAGATGCATGATACACAAATATACAAACCATATTCCTTGAACTCATGGAGCTTTATGGTCTTTGAGGAAATCTAACATTAAACCATTTATTTACAAAATGAATTACAACTGTAATGAGCACTACAACAAATCTGGAAGTATAAGCTATTTATCTAGGACTTCTCTCTATTGCTCTGCTGAAATTTCTCTCATTAAGGTCACTAGGACACATTTCTTTCCTCATTTATCTGAATTCTCTTCAACTGTTGACTTTGCTAACAATTTCATTCCTTCTGGAAGCTCCCTGCTCCCTTGCTGAAATGTTTTTTTTTTTGTTGTTGTTGTTTTTTTTTTTTTGTGGCCTTTATCTACCTTCCAAAGTAATAGAAGGGGTTTTGGGATCCAGGCCAAGTTGAAAGTTATTGCAGGACAGGCTCTTGTGGCTGCAAACCTTGGACAAGACGGGAGCTAAAACAAAGCACTGGGGGCTCAGCTTCCATGGAGTCCAACGGATGATTGTAGTAAAAGTGACTGACACACACTGAAGGAGTTATCAAGAATAAAGCCAGGGGAAAAATAAGCAACTTGGAGAACATGAGTACAGGACACGTGGACCCAGTGGAAATTTTCCAAAGGGTTTCATTTTTCCTGAAATGTCTAAGATGAATACAATTTTTCTTATAGTACCTAAAGCAAAAGTAAATGTCAAATAACCAATTAATTAAGGAATATGATTTGCTTTATTAGGCATAAAAAGAGGAAAATTTAATATTAAAAATAATAAACTTAGATGTTTTTATTTTCCCATAAATCACATTGCCCTGCAGCCCTTTGGCCATTATGGCACCAAGAAATAAGGGCAATTCATGCTTTCGAAAAGAATAAGATGTGACGTAATGGAAGTGCCTGCTAGTTGAGAAATGAGAGTGCTTCCAGTTAAGGAAGGAGGACAGGAGATGAAAAGGAAAGGGAACAGGTTTGAGAGACATGTCCTGTCCTCTTCAGAGTCAAACAGCTTGTCAGGTGAAGAGAGTAGAACTATCCAGACAAGTTACATGTGTAGTATTTGTGTATAGGAGTAGAGAGAGCGTGTGTGTGTGTGGGGGGGGAGGCAGTGAGGGCAAGGA
This sequence comes from Micronycteris hirsuta, assembly GCA_004026765.1. NCBI lineage: Eukaryota > Metazoa > Chordata > Mammalia > Chiroptera > Phyllostomidae > Micronycteris > Micronycteris hirsuta. The sequence goes on along the minus strand of PVJI01015424.1, from coordinate 8,624 downwards.
TGAGTAATAAGACAAGAAAAAAAATCTGTTAGAATCCTCAAAGAGATGAAGGCAAGTATAAGAATATTCAAGTAGATGTTTCATTTTCCCAGCACACCCAAAAGCTCAGGAATGGCAAAATTGCATAAAAGGAAGAAGGTGAAGAATGAGCCTCCGAGTGTCCCTCTGCTTTTTTATACTTGCACGTAGTACTTAAGATATTCAGAAAAAATTTCTTTAAAGATTTTATTTATTCATTTTTAGAGAGAGAGGAAGAGAAAGAGAAAGAGAAGGAAAGAAATATCAATGTGTGGTTGCCTCTCGTGCTGCCTGTACTGGGGACCTGGCCTGCAACCCAGACATGTGCCATGACTGGGAATTGAACTGGTAACTCTTTGGTTCCCAGCCCACACTCAATCCACTGAGCTACACCAGTCAGGGCAGATATATCAGAAATTTTTGAGGTGCCTTTCCCCATCCGGAAGTCTAAGTTGCAAGTTTGCAGGCCTGCCATGGAGCCTCTGTATGAAGAGGCAAAGTGTCCTCAGAGTGGAATTGAAACCAGAGAAGTTGGCATTTGTGCTGCCTGTCACTACCAGAACCAATAAATAAGAGACAAACATTGGATCTTTATGGGCACTTTATTCAGATGCAGGCTATCTGAGAAGACAGTGGGTTATGTCCCCTAAAACCTGTTTTAACATCTCATCTCAAGCTGACCTTTTTATTAGAAGAAAAGGGTAGGTAAGGGGTTTGGACAAAAGGTTAATCAGATAAGAGTTGCAGTCCAGCAGTGGTTTTCCTAGTATCTCTTTATCTATGCTGATCAACAAATCTTTATCTGCCTCAACTACAGTTCTCTCCCTGGAACACAATGGCTCAGACACCATCCCCAGGGCGTGCAGACCCCCTGGGCACAAAGATTGAATTGCTTGTCATGCTTTCCAGTTCCTGGAATAACAACTCTCCATATGCATTAACCGCCTAAGCCTATCAACTAAGGCTAAAATATTTAACTCTTGAGTTCCCCTATCAAAGCTACAAGATGGAGATCATTCATTAGGTGTAAGATGAAGGAAGTAGCTGGTAATGAGAAGATCTTCATGCCACCAAGAGTAGAAGTAGGTAAATATAGAATTTACCACATGACTCAGCAACTCCATTCCTGGGTGTAGACCCCAAAGTACTTAAAACAAGTCTTCAAATAGAAATTTTTGCACAACTATTTATAGCAGCTCTATTCAAAATAGCCAAAAGGTAGAAACAACCCACATTTCTATTGAGGTTAATGGATGAACAAAAAAGTGATACATTCATAAGTGGAATATTATTCAGCCATTAAAAAGGAATAGATTTTGAAAACATTATGCCAAGTGAAATAAGTCATACATAAAAGGCCATACAATATGTCCATATAATGAAATATTGTACAGCTTTAAAAATCAATGTTGAATATCTGTATATAATGCTATGAAGTAATACTAGTGAAGATTTTTTTAAAATGATGAAGTTGAGTGTAATATATTGAAGATTATATATTACTTTATCTAAAAAAATCAAATTTAGTGTCTTAAAACAACAATTATTTATTATTTTCTTGCATTCCCATGGGTTGACTGGGTGGTTCTTTTTCTCTATTTTTCTGGAAAGCGTCATGGCAATTAATAGCTATCACCATGGTGAGACTCAGCTGGGACAGATAAAGTCAAGAAACTTTAAAAATTTTTAAAAAGTGTTGTTGTTTTTTTTTTAACTGAAAAGTAAGGATGATTTAAAAGATTATCAGGGCATATCTAAAAGATTCAGGAGTCAGTTTGAAAAAGCTACCACTGGCCAAAGTTAAGACAATTTATAATCATTAAGTAAAACAAATACAATGGTTTAAAATATATCAAATATATTTAAATCTATGAGTTAATACAACTTTAAAAATAATGGCATCATTGGACATCTTTGGAGAATGCTAGGGACCCAGTGCATTGTGCTATAAACTGGTGAATACAGGAATAGAGCAAAACTGCTATCCTGTTGTTTCTGGATTATGCCTCCGCATAATCAAATGTCGATGAGAGGAAGTTCTCTTTATGGATGCATTTTAGCAAATGAATGAAGAAAGAATGGTAGAATTGAACACTACTATTTCTGCAGCCCCTACCAAACAAAGTAATGGACCCAAGCAGTAATTATGAATCATAAACATAAAAAAAAAAGACATATGTCTCTTGATGAAAGTATGCAAACCACTCATAAAACACTATTGCCAAAAAATAAAAAAGTAAAAACATCAAAACCTTGAATCAGGCCTTTAGCTCTAACTACCAATTTACAGTTCATATAGGAAATAGAGGAACATATTAAATGACACCACAGAGAGGAGATCAATAAAATTCAGCTTATAGTAAACTATATAAGATAAATGGCCTAGTTGCTTAAACAAATAGATTACAAGGAAAGGAGGAAAAAAAGATGAAGGAGGAAGCTATTGATTAAGACAGACTTAAGGGACATAAAAACAATTATAATGTACATTGAATCCTGATGAAAACAAATTGTGAAATAACATTATGAGAAAATTGAAAAAAAAACAGGAATCATTTTTAAGGATGATAATGGTATTGTGGTCTGGTATATACAGGGTCTGGTAGAAGTAATGCCTGCGTGAGTGTGGTTGGTAGGGTAATAAAATGGGTATAATAATTTATAGCTTTAATTTGAACATTTCATCTAAAATGTTACATGGCAAGCTTGAGTGCAATATTGTTATGTTACAGAATTACATGCTCATGATTTTACAAAAAAAGATTTTATAATAAAAAAGGGGCATTATTTGTGCTGGACTCTGTATTTTTAAAGAATATCTTTTAGAGAAAAAGACAGAAACATTTACTGATTAAATGAAATGATGTCTAGGATTTACTTTAAAAACTAGTGGGGATAGAGAGGCTATGGATAAGGCCTCTTCCCATTGGGGAAGAGGCTATGGATAAGCAAGAATGTCTATGAGTTAAGTACTGCTGAATATTGTTAATCGGTAAATGGATATTTGTTATATTATTCTTTCACTTTTGTATATATTTGAATATTTCAATTTTTTTAAAGTGATGTTGAGGAGAAAATAGTTTTCCATGACAAAGCTGAGTTTTGAACAGAGAGAGATTAGAACAAAACCACCCTGGACCAGAAAAAAAAAAGTTTAATTTTTGTGGTTTCACATCTTTGTTATCAGTTCATATTTTTGAATGCCTATTTCATTTCTTTAAACATATTAAATCCTTTTTAAAAACTATAGCCTGCATTTGGCAATTATAATAAATTTGGTATAAAAAAAGGCCATACATTATATGATTCCATTGATATGAAATATCCAGAATAGACAAATTCACAGAGTCAGGCACCATACTGCTGGTTGGCAGGGCTGGGGGAATAAGGAATGCCGAGTGACTGTTTACTGAGTACATGGTTTTCATTTGGAGTAACAAAACAAAACAACTTCTGGAATTAGATGGTGATGATGGTTGCAGAACATTGCAAAAGTACTTAATGCTACTTAATTTATACTTTAAATGGTTACAATGATAAATTTTATGATATGTGCATTTTATCACAATAATAATAAGAAGAAGTACAAGCAGGGCCTTGTCAGCAGGCAGTGACGGCTTTATGTCGGTACGTGCCGAGTGAACAGAGAGGAATTTCATTAAGTCGGCTCTTCCGTCCTGGACACCAGAGCTGGACACCCACGTGTGGTCAGTGCAGATCCAGAAGAGCTTCTACCCACCAAGGGAGAGAAAAGTAACCCTTGAAATCAGAAGCTGCCTTGGGAAGCGGGAAGAAGGAGGCAGATTGGATAGGAATTGAACTTTAAATAACCTTAATAATTTCTAAAATGAAACTATTCAAACCAAAAATAAATTATTTGAAACTGGAAGGGCCTGATACTGTAACTGGCAAGTTATGAAGTATTTTTTTTTCTTCCATCAGCAGGAATGGGTGTCTCAGAGTGAGATGAAATAGTTATAGAAAATAAAAAAATACCACTTTTTTGTGGGTCTAAGTATATATGTGTATTTCAGGTTCTAATGAAATGGAAATCAAAAGCAACCAATATACAAAGCAGTGGTATTTATAACCCAGCTCTTCTGTTTGAGCGACTTTATGATTTGTTTATCTTAATAGTGATGAGGAAAGCGGTAGAAATGTAAGAAGAGCTGTGTCAGTGACAGTGCTTGTCATGGCAGACGACGTTGCTTCTGAGTAAAAATCCATAAGAAGTCAACACTCCATGATGCTGAGTTATTATAGGTCTACACTTATATCACGATAAAAACCACCACTATTGTGAAATCCCTACAGGATAAAGATGTGTTATAGAGACGAAAACTCTCAAGCATGTAATCTCCACTTTCCCATTAAAATACTTTTTATAGCCCTGACTGGTGAGGCTCAGTGGGTTGGGCATGCTCTGCAAACCAAAAAGCCCCCGGGTCCAATTCCCGGTCAGGACACATGCCTGGGTTGCGTGTCAGGTCTCCAGCTGGGGGCGTGTGACAGGAACCAATCCATGTTTCTCTCCATCGCTTTCTTCCTCCCTTCCCCTCTCTCTAAAAATTAAAATAAATAAAATCTTTTCAAAAATACCTTTTTATAATGAACTTTTTGATAATGTGAGACTTTCAATAGCACAGAGCTCTCATAGATTTTAAAATAGTTTGATTACTGTTTTTAAAATTGGGATATTTTACATGTATGTGTACAGTTTTTATGTTTTCCTTAACATTTTTGCAGAGTTTGATAATGGGCTTGAGTCATCACATGGCAACAATCAGAACCAAGTTGCCAGCTTGACAAAGTCCTCTAGCCTTATTGTCTCAACAACACCAGTTTCATTCATTTGAGTATCTTGACCTTTGGGCATTGGCGTTCCCGTTCCCACTCTTTGCTCTAGCCAAATGTGTGTTGTTATATCCAGCGAGGATGATTATACCGGTGAGTCACAGAGTCTGGCTAACGTGGCAAAATCCCCGAAATTTTCCATTTCTGGATGACAAACCCCACCAGCTCCCTAGCTCAGAAGGACTAAAGTTATATTAAGTGTATCTTCACCCTTAAAACAGAATAATTTACTAACCAAGAGCATTATGTAAGTTAGACTGTCAAGTGCAAAGTGGTACCCACATACAAAGCATCATCATAGCGTTAGCAAGCGTTCTGGAGTTTAGCCAAAGTATCCAGAAGACTATTTGATGATGATGATAACTTTGGTACAGCAAATACAGCTCATGAAACCCTAGATTAGCTAAAATCTTACTGAAAAAACTGAAAAAGTTGGAAAAACATTTATTAGAAAAATAGCACATGAAATCTCTATGTCTGTATTAGAGCACACACAGCCTTTCTGGAACATAGAAGAGTAAAAGCATTAATTTCAAAATATAGATTTTTAATTTTTAATGCGTAGATATGTTTCTCAATAGTGTAGGCACTTTTAGGAAAATGATACCTTTAGTCCTTATGGCATCTTTGCTGTAGTTCAAATGACTCTCATTTTCACACAAGATAAAATGAAACAGAGAGATTAAGCAACTGTTTGACGATCACACAGTGAGTCAATGAAGAGAAAAAAAAAATGAACTGTGACTCTTTATCCCCACACCAAATCTTTCCCAGGTACCAGACCCAGTTAAACAAGCTCTTAATTTTTCACTGTGTAAGAACTGATTTAATAGTGGCTCAAGATCGTCATGAAACTTTTATTTTTATTGCATAGTTATCAATAGTTATGTAGGGATTTATAAAAGATTATTCTTGATGTGATGTAGGAATTAATTTTCTTTCAGACAATTGATCATTCAGAGTGTTGAGTGTGGAATCTTTTAAAATTCTACTTTCATGTCTTAATAAGATTATGGTTAATCTCTTCAATGGTAATGCAGCATCCTTTATCCTTGGCTTTATGCTTTTTAATAGTTCATTTTGTTACACTCTCTTATTACATGTTTTCTTCAGCTCTGTCAATAAGGACAAATATTGAAGAGCCTGAACATCTCCCTTGCTGGCCTGCTTTCTCTCTGAAAAGTATTAGTAGATATAAAATAAAAAGATAAAAATCATTTCCTATTTGTTGTAAAAGAAACTCACTCAGGGAGAGAGAAAAGGACTATTTATAAGACTTACTTGAAAAATCTACTTTCTTGGACATCTCTGGCCAGGGATAGACTATGCAATCATTCATCATCTCTGTGCCCTGTGGGTTATTTACAATTTCTGGTAAAAAAAAACAAAAATGGGACAGTGGGAAACAGTAATTGATACAATGACGAAAACTGAAATCTGGGGCTGTGGCTTCCCTTTGTTTCAGCTGAGACGCAGCTGAGGTTTTCCGCCAAGTGTGGTGGAAAATAAGGGAATTGAAATTATTGCCAAAAGAGTAAATACAATGATGGCTGAATATATATATTAAATCATTTTCCGAGGAGCTTTTGTGTGAAAGCCTAATAGTGCACTTCAATACATTTACATCTTGGAATCTTAAAGGGTCTGTTATCAGTGTGCTTTCTGAACAGGTTTTCAATTGCACAAATGGTCTCTATCACATAAAAAGCAATACTGTTTGAAAGGCAATGTACTTATTGTGCTACCCACATGGGACTATCAGTGCTTATTGGCTACCAACAATTACCTTTGAAATGAAAAATATTGTTTGTATCAAAGAACTGTTTGAATCTAAAGAAAAAGCTTTGCAGCCTGCCAATCATCCGCATATCCTGAGGATTATATTGTTGGGAGTTTTATACAATTTACATGCAGAACTTCAAAATGACTCCAGTGAGTTATACAACCCCATGGGGCGTTTTCACTCTGGTTAGTTTGCACTTCCTGACACCGCTGACATCAGATTCTTTTTGTGGAGGTAGGAACCAATGTCCTTCTATTTTTAGATATCTGAAGTCTGTCCAGCAAATGTTATCAGTAGTAATGACTTGGAATCTTTCCTCTTGATTTCAGAAAATCACCTTTATCAGTTCAGATGGGGATTAAAGAAAACAGTTACTGTGAACATCTCCCCAGACTATTGTTTAGGAAAAACAGCAAATAGAAGAGTGAGTATCACTTAGATCACCAGAATAAATCACTAGGATTACAAAATTTCCAGTAACCTAAATAAGTTCAGGAATCTTTGGAAATCAGTGGCTTAGAATTAATTTTTAACCTAGGTTTTTTTTTTTGGAAAAAGCTTTATCATTCATTTTTAGATCATGTAGCAGAGCCAGGCTGTCATTCCAAAATTAACTCCTTGCCCAGAAATGTATCTGTGATTTCTTTATCTGCGGGTTTGCCACAGCCGGAAACAGTTCTGCGGACAGACTTGCCAGTGTCATTAAACAATCCATGTCTGCCTAATGCAGGAGAGTGAGTTATTGTAAAGCTTGATATAAACAGATATGTTATTTGATAAATATATAAGCGGATATTTAGTGAAGGTTTAAGTGTTACCATACACTCCTAGGCATATTTCCAAAGGAACTCTAGTTTTAGCCTTGTCTGAAATTAATTCTGATTATTAACAGAGGCTTTTTATTTTAATCAAAAACATACAGACTTTATATTTCAAAAACTAAAAAGCAAATGGAAGTAAAGGGGAAAGAGATTGAGAGATATACAGAATATTATTGCTCTCAGTTATAAAGTAAAACATTTTGGAGTTATGAATGTTCAGTAGCAGAAGGTATCATACCATACTACTGCTGTATGTGTGTATGTGAAATTATTTGTTTGTATATATGCATGACCATAAGTATATATTGTATATCATAGACATAAATGTTATATAGTATACATAGAATAGTATCTATATAAAATATATATATATGTATATATATCAGATGGCTGACATCTTATTTTATTTTATTATATCATATTCCCAAATTATTAAAAAATCACACTGTGGCCATAAAAATCCCTAAACCCATCACTCTTTGGGAACCTGCTTTTAACTCCATATAAATCCCAAACCACAAACATTGGTAAAGTCAAACCAATGAATACTTATTCATTGGCCTATTGAGTGTTTGGGCTTTTATTGTGTGCTATGACTAACAGAAATCCAGAAGGGTATTAAAATGAGAAAATTGAATTCATTCATTTAATTTTTGTGTGTAACAGAACAAGATTCCCATTATTTGTGATTTGCAGTGGGACACCAGGGTGCTGGTGAGATATAAGCATCATATGAGAGTCAATGTGTTAAGCAGTAGAATTGCACGTATTTTTTAACTATATTTTATTGATTATGCTGTTACAGTTGTCCCACTTTCCCCCCCTTCGTGCCCCCACCCCCTTTCCCCCTTTTCGCCACCCTTTAGTTTTGTCCATAGGTCATACACATAAGTCCTTCTGCTTCTGCACTTCCTATACTATTCTTAACCTCCCTCTGTCTGTTGTCTACCTACCATTTATGCTACTTATTCTGTGCCCCATTCCCACCCTCTCCCCCACCACTCCCCTGTTGATATTCCTCCATACCTTATATAACTCCCTTTAACATTTCATACAATAAAGGCTGCGTGGTGATGAACTTCTTGAACTTGACCTTATCTGAGAAGCACTTTATCTGCCCTTCCATTCTAAATGAAAACTTTGCTGGA
>PVJI01015423.1:0-41233 GCA_004026765.1 Micronycteris hirsuta | reverse complement strand
CCCATTGGTTTGAGTCCCAGCTTCCTTTTTTTCCCTATTGGTTCCCTGTAAATCTTCCTCCGTTATCTTTATCGTATTGTTCATTTGTTCAACTATTTCTTCCAGTTTTGTGAGCATCCTGATTACCAGTGTTTTAAACTGGGCATCTGTTAATTTGGCTATCTCTTCGTCCGTTAGTTGTAATTTGTTCTGATCTTTCATTTTGGCCATTTTCATTCTTTTTTATCTCGGCGCACCTGTCGGAGTCTTAGGTGTTTGTCGGTGCCTGGCAACCTGGGTTGCTTTTTTGTGACGTTTCCTCTGGGGGCGGAGCCTGGGAGGGAGCAATGGCGTCTGCCGTTCACCGCCACTCCCTATCACCCTCTGCTCCCCAGTTCCCTACTGCCTTTTCTGCCAGTCTCGGCCCTGCTGGTTCTCACTGGCCTCTCCAGTTACGCCGCTGGCCTGCGAGGTTCACCCGTTGCTCGGGTCGTGCTTTGGTTAGGCGCCCCCGTGGTGAGTTCCTCCGAGCAAACTGCCTCTCACTCCGCTCCTCTGCTCGGTTCTGTCCCGCTTACCGGCCTGGATGTATGTCCTCCCAAACTTCCTGGGTGTCAGACTTCCCTTCAGTTCGATTCTGTCCATTCTGGTTGTTTATTTTTGCTATTGAGTTCGTTGTTTAAACTCTCTGGTTGTGAGCGGCGGTGCAGTGCGTCCACCTACGCCGCCATCTTGGCGGAAGTCCTGTTTTTTATCTTTTTAAATGTGCTGCTGACAGTGGGGTTTTTTTTTGAGACAGATGTATTTATTTATTTTAATATATTTTATTGATTATGCTATTACAATTGTCCCATTTTTTTCTCCTCTTTATTCCCTTCTGCCCTGTACCCTCCTCCCACCATCATTCCCCCAGTTTAGTTCATGGCCATGGGTCATACATATAATGGCTTCTCCATTTCCCATACTGTTCTTATCCACCCCCTGGCTATTTTGTGCCTACCCTTTATACTTCTTATTCCCTGTACCTTTAAACCACCTCCCCCACCCCACTGATAACCCTCCACATGATCTCTATTTCTGTGAATCTGTTCCTGTTTTAGTTGTTTGCTTAGTTTATTTTTTTGTTTTGATTTTTAGGGTTTATTTGTAGACAGTTGTGAGTTTGTTGTCATTTTACTGCTCATATTTTTGATCTTCTTCTTTTTCTTAGATAAGGCCCTTTAACATTTCATATAATAAGGGCTTGGTGATGATGAACTCCTTTAACTTGACCTTATCCGGGAAGCACTTTATCTGCCCTTCACTACTAAATGATAGATTTACTGGAGAGAGTAATCTTGAACGTAGGTCCTTGCCTTTCATGACTTTGAATACTTCTTTCCAGCCCCTTCTTGCCTGCAAAGGTTTCTTTGGAGAAATCATCTGATAGTCTTATGGGAATTCCTTTGTCGGTGATTTTCTCCTTTTCTCTTGCTGCTTGTAAGATTCTCTCCTTATCTTCAATTTTGGGTAGTGCCATTGTGATGTGCCTTGGTGTGTGCTTCCTTGGGTCCAAATTCTGTGGGACTCTCTGAGCTTCCTGGACTTCCTGGAAGTCTATTTCCTTTGCCAGCTTGGGGATGTTCTTCATTATATTTTCAAATAAGTTTTCAATTTCTTGGTCTTTCTCTTGTCCTTCTGGCACCCCTATGATTTGGATGTTGGAATGTTTAAAGGTGTCCCAGAGGTTCCTAAGCCTCTCCTCATTTTTTTTTTTTTTGAATTCTTGTTTCTTCATTTTATTCTGGTTGAATGTTTATTTCTTCCTTCTGGTCCAAACTGTTGATATGAGCCCTGGTTTCTTTCCCTTCACTGTTGGTTCCCTGTACATTTTCCTTTATTTAACTTTTCATATCCTTCACTTTTTCCTCAATTTTGTGACCATACTCAACCATTTCTGTGAGCATCCTGATTACCAGTGTTTTGAACTCTGCATCTGATAGGTTGGCTATCTCTTAATCACTTAGTTGTATTTTTTCTGGAGCTTTGATCTGTTCTTTCATTTGGGCCACATTTTTTTGTCTTGGTGTATCTGTTCTGTAGTAAGGAGTGGAGCCTTAGGTATTTGCCAGGGCAGAACAACCCACATTTTTGTGCTGTGACACTGTATGTGGGGGAGGAGTCAGAGAGGGAACAATGCCGCTTGTTCAGCTTTCTGCTGGCTTTCAGTCACTTCCCCCACTACCCACAAGTAAATTGGGCCATTCTGGTGCTGATTCCCAGGTGGGTTTGTGTATGCTCTAGGACCCTGTGGATCTCTCCAATGAACACTCCTGTGAGGCTGGGAGTTTCTCCTGCTACCTCAACCTCCACAGGTGTTTTCAGTAAGAGATTTTGAGGTTTTATTTCCCCTCAATGGAACCCTGGGTTGTGCGGCCCATTTTGCTCCCCAGTTGTTCCTCCCGGTTTTACCACATGCAGATGTGGGACCACCCTCTCTACCAGCTGCCGGGTCGCTGCAAGTCCTCTTTGCCCTAGCTGCCCATCTCTGCTCCTTCTACCGGTCTGGATGAAAGTTTCTTCTTCAACTCATTGGTTGTTGGACTTCCATACAGTTCAATATTCTGGCAGTTCTGGTTGTTGTATGTTTTTAAATTTGTTGTTGTCCTTCTTTTGGTTGTGTGAGGAGGCACAGTGTATCTACCTATGCCTCCACCTTGGCCGGAAGTCTCACTGACAGTGTTTTTGAGTTTTGTTCCCATGACCCTTTTCCCCCATAAGCACTGTGGTGTTAATTGCACAATTTTGGATAGCATCTGTGATTTTAACAAACATGTTACAGTATAGCAAAACTGACTGTATTTTACATATTACTATATGGTGGTGGGGGGGAGTAAGTTTACAGTTGTTCTTATGGAACATGGTACAATAATTACTAAATAATAATATAAGAATGTACTGTGTTTAGTGTACTCACAACTGTAAAACTACTTTTTCTCCACCATGTACATCTCATATTCCATATTTTGTAGGAAAGAGCATAATTTTAAGCATAAATGGTTGGGAAAGCAAAGAAAAATTTTAGCCCTAAAAACACAAGACCTTGAGTGATATCAAAATCACCACTCTCGGGACAAATTGAAATGTTAGAAACTCAAACCAAAGTCAAAGTGTGACTATTGAACATGAAGTACTGAGTGGTATCTTGTTATTGTTCTGGGCCTGGGAGTGGGTTATTCCTATTATGATCTAGGTAGCCCAGTTGAGTTATTTCTTTTCATTTCAGGCATCAGTAGCTGAAGGTCAAGCTTTCTCAGGTGCCTCTACAGTTCACTGGGATCTCATATGAAACCACACAGGTAACTTGATAACAGAATCAGCCCCACAGCCTCCATATGAGCAAACAGAGTAACAATTCACTCATGCTGAGAGCAATGAGAAATTCTCTAATCTGATCAAAACATTCATTCTCTAGGCTTGCAAACAAGACCATGTACTAAAAAGTCTAAGAAGTTGAGTATAAAATGAGTATGTGGTAATTGTGAATAACTTTTGAAGGCAGGAACAATGAGCCTGATTTAACTTTATAATTCTCTAACTTTCTAATTAATAAAAAGAAAAATTTAGTAAATGTAGGATAAAGTTTATAGTCCCTAATTAGTTTTAAAGCAAATATTAATTGAACTACTATCTCTATTGTTATTTGCTATCTCTAGATATTTGCCAGATAATATTGCTGCAGTTATAGGTATTGTCAAATGCTGGAATTAATATTTACTAAAAATTGCCTTTTTCTAATTGTTAATTGGTTAGTAAAAAAAGATTAAATGAATACAAATATATCTTTCCCAGTATAACTTTTCTCTCCCTCTCTCTTTCCCTCTCTTCCACTCTCTAAACATGTCTTCAGATGAGGATTTTTAAAGAAGTGCCCTAAATGGTGTGGCTCAGCTGACTGAATATTGCCTTGCACAGCAAAAGTTTGTCAGTTAGATTCCCAGTCAGGGTACATACAGGGCACATGCCAGTTCTGGATTGGGGTACATGCGAGAGACAACTGATAGATGTTTCACACATTGATGTTTCTCTCCTTCTCTTTCTCCTTCCCTTCCCTTCTCTCTAAAAATAAATAAAATCTTTAAAAATAAATAAATAAATAAATAAAAGTCTTGCACACTGAAAATTAAAACATATTAATGAAAGAAATTAAATAAGACAGATAAGTGGAACTATTTCTTATTCATGGCTTGAAAGAACTAATATTGTTAAATATCTAGGTGATCCAACATGATCTACAAATTCAATGCAATCCCTGTCAAAATTCCAGTGGTAGTTTTCACAGAAATAGGAAAACAATCCTAAAATTCATATGGAATTATAAAAGACCCTGAATAGCTAAAGCAATCTTGAGAAAGACAAACAAAACAGAAGGCATTACATTTCCTGACTTGAAAGTATAGGGACTGGCACAAATAATGCCCCTTTTTTATTACAAAATCTTTAATTACAAAATAATAAGCATGCAATTCTGTAACATAACAATATCACACTCAAGCACACCATATAACATTTTAGGTGAATTATTCAAATTAAAACTATAAATTATTATACCTGTATTATTACCCTACCAACCACACTCAAGCAGGCATTACTTCTGCTGGATGCTGTATATTACAAAGCTGTAATAATCAAAACAGTATGGTACTGGTATAAAAACAGACAAATATCAGTAAAATTGGAGAACAAAAGCAAAAATAGATACATAGACCAATGGAACAGATTAGAGATCCCAGAAATGGATACACACATATATATTCAACTAATATTTGATGAGAGTACCAAGAAAACACAATGGGTAAAGGATAATCTCTTCAATAAGTGGTTTTAGGGGGAAAAAACTGCATATTCAAGTGTAAAAGAATTACTTGGGACATTTATTTTACGCTATACACAAAAAATAACTTGAAATGAATTAAAGGCTTACATGTAGGACCTGAAACTATAAAACTCTTAGAATAAAACAAGGAGAAAGCCCCTTGACACTGATCTTGGCAATGATTTTTTAAAAAATGTGATATCAATACCACAGGCAACAAAAAGAATAATAAAGTAGAACTACATTAAACCACGAAGCTTCTGCACAGCAAAGGAATAAAAATAAAGACAACCTATGGAATAGAGGAAAATATTTGCAAATCATATATTGATAAAGAGTTAAAATCCAAAATATATATAGAAGCCATATACTTCAATAGAAAACTAGCAAACAATCTGATTAAATCAACAGAGGAGCTAAATAAACATTTTTTTAAAGAAAGCATTCAAAAGATAAACAGGTATACGGCAAGGTATTCAACATCACACTAATCGTTAGGGAAATGCAAATTAAAGCCACAATGAGACATAACCTCACATCTGTGGGGATGGATATGAAAAAGACAAGAGATAGCAAGTGTTGGCGATGGCGTGGAGAAATGTGGCAGTGATTTCCACACGCGTGTAAACACGCAGTCCTGAGAATTTACACATTTTGAGCACAGCTCCGTGTGATTCCCGTGTAAGCAAGTGTGGATCATGTCTGTGGAATGGGAATTCTCTAATAGGAATTTGGCAAAGATGTATCTTAAAAAGTTCTGGCTTGCTGTGTCCTGCATGTTACTTTAACCTGGTCCTGCCTGCCACCGGACCTGAATTTACATCCTGATGCCCTGCTGTGAGTAATCTTACCCCTGTTCTGCTTAATCCCATGAATAATCAATCCAATGTAAATATGTCTTAATGCCTCTAATAAAAGCCCCGGCTAAGCAACCCATGAGGTCTTTTTCCCGAAATGGAGATGGTGGAAGAGACCCGTGGCTGCCGGATTCTCATCTCCAAGCGTGTCTCTAGGTAAGATTGATTCACGCGATCGGGGCGGTCCCCCCATGGATTTTGCGGGCCGAAATCCACGACAGAGAAAAGCATGCTCTTGTGCATTGTTGATTGGAATGTGAATTGTGTAGCCATTATGCCAGGCAGTATGAAGTTTTCTCAAAAAAAATTAAAACTAGAACTACTATATGATCCAGCAATTCTACTTATGAAAAATATCTAAAGTAAATGAAATCAGGAGCTCAAAGAGATTTCTACACCCCCCCATGTTTATTGCAGTACTATTCACAATAGCCAAGCTACTGAAATGAGCTAAGTGTCCATCGATGGAAGAACTGATAATGTGGTATATATGTAGAATGGAATACTATTCAGCCATAAAAAAGAAGGAAATCCTGCCATTTGTAATAACAGGAATGAATCTTGAAGACATTATGCCAAGAGAGATAAGTATGACCTCATTTATACTTGGAATCTAAAAACATCAAGCTCAGCCCTGGCTGGTGTGGCTCAGTGGATTGAGTGCTGGCCTGTGAACCTAAGGGTCACTGGTTCAATTCCCTGTGCCCTGGCAGGAAATGAGGTTGTTAAGACAGTAGGGCATTTGTCTTCCAAGTTCCCTCCCTGTGAGGCCACCTTGGGATGATTTCCTTTCTCTAGTGTAGGTCAAAGCTCCTCAGAAGTTGGCTTCTTTACAGGACTTTCTCCTTCTAAGTCCTAGCAACCTTCCCCTCCTCTAACCCCTCGGGCCTACTGCTGATGACGAGAGGTCTGGCACTCTCCTTAGCAGTTTCTCTCCACACTTCATACACTTCCTATACCTTGATTAGGTCATTTTAAATTCATCCTAATCTGAATTACCATCAGTTTTGTGCTAGGACCCTGGGTAAAACGGATGGTTTGGGTCTGGAAGCCTTTAAGAAGAACTGAGGGTGAAGATACCACTCTATAAACAAAAGGATTAAGTGAAAATTTATGTACTGATTTTAAGACATCTGAATTCTTATTCTCTTTGGCTCTCCAAACAGAGAGTGAGGCTTTTAGCCTCAAGGTAGAAGATTGGAAAAGTCTTCTCTGGGCAATCTTACTAGGCCAATGGGCAAAAACCCTGCTGTCAAGGTTTCCAAACAAAAAGGTCCAGCAGATGCAATAAGGTCACAGTTCACAGTTCATAAGCCTCATCAATGTGCATGGACTTTCCAATCAGCTTTTGTTTTTTAAATGTGAACTCTACAAGATGTCATCATAAAAACATCCAAACATGTAAGACTTTTTATGAGGTTATTTGAGCCAAACTACCAACAATGGCAGGGAAGCAAAATCTCAACAGGTTGAGAGAATGCTTCGGAAAAAAAAAGGCAGCTTTGCTCCTTACTTTACACATTACAGTCAAAGGGGGAGGTATAGGGAAGGCTGTATGGAACTCATCGGTGTTAAGTTAGGGAGGTGGCAAAGTGGGGGATCTCTGGGACTGGGTAAACAGTAAACTGAAGAGACAAATAGTTCTTTTATATCAGTGGGTATAGGATAATTAACAATGAACATTTATAGCACATAGAGATGATGTGTGTGTGGGAACAGAATAACAATGAGGGTTCTGTGGTCTGGAGCTCCTGTGGGAGATTGTGCCCTGAGGGATCTGGAAAAACAAATTACTCAAATATTCCAAAAGTGTGTTATCTTAGATGCAAAAGGACTATAGACAGGCTCAGTTAAGCAAAGATTGACCGTTTTTGTTTTTTTTTTTGAGTGGGGGGAACTACCACCCTAGGACACGACTACCCACCATGAGCTACATTTAGTGAGGAAGTTTTAATTTCAGACCATCCTATGTGGTTACTTAGGTCTCTGAGTTTGTAAGACCACCATGCAGGCCTCCCCTGAGCTGCATGTACTAGTATCCACAAAGATCATGATTCATCTGAGGAAACTGTCTAGTAAGAAAGAAAGTAAACAAAGCGAATAGAAAAGCAACTCGTGCAGGGAGGAAAAAAACACCCTGATATTAACAGAAAGATAAGAGCAGATATCTTATCTGTGAAATAAATGAAAATTCTGTATAAACAGAACAATCAGCCAACAGTAACAAAAAAACTCCAAGATATAAAAACATGATAAAAAGAAATATTCAACAGGAGATACAAGAGAAAACAAAAATTAAAGAATGATCTAGACATTTTTAACATCTGAATAACAGAGATAAAAAGACAAAGAAAGAGAAGAAATTATCAAAGCAAAAAACTCAAGAAGTCAACCAGAATTGTGGAATGTGAGTTTGCTGATGCAAAGGGCCCATGTAGTATGCAGCATTAATCTGTAAACACAGAAATACCCAAACACCCGTGAACTTCAGACACTGGGGTGAAGAGAAGTACCCAAAAGCCTTCAGATGGGGGGTTCAGATGAGGGAAGAGGAATCAGAATGGCTTTAGACTTCTCAAAAACAGTAACGGAAGAAGTCAGCAGTATTACCTTACGTGTCCTGAGAGGAAATGATTTACAACAGAGAAAGAAAATATTTTCAGACCAAGTCTTTGTAAAATTTGCTTCCCACACACATACTTTTTTAGGATGATATTAATAATATGCTTCATCAAAAAATGAACTAAACTAACAATAAGGAAGGCACAGGATTCAGGCCCAGGAATCCAACCTTCTGGTAGTGGTTAAGGAAGAGCGGACTGGGGAGACGGCCTGGAAGGAAAGCTACCCAGACTAGGCTTGATCCAAAGGAAATGTCTCCTACGTATTAATGTACTCGAGTGCTTGAAACTTCTGAGAGGAATTTAGACACTTGATGAATTAAGGATAAGTATGCACAGAACTAAGCAAACAGAAATGTGGCAACTATTAACTCCAGGTAAAACAAAACTATTATACAACCAGAAAGGAAGAGTTATTATAGATTAACGGGTCCAGCATTTACATAAATAAGGTCAATATTGAATAATAATCTAACAAATTTTAGTATGAGATGATAGTAGAGGTTGGTTGGATTGAAGGAAAATGAAAGGGACCTGAATCTTCCTCTTCCATGGAGGGAAACCTATAGCTCAGTCTAAAACCAGAAATATCCAAAGGAGCAGGATAAGTTATTTAGAGTTCTGGAGATGACTGTGAACAAAAGTAACAGAAAAGCCAGTTGCCACCAGAGAGTGGGAAACACACGTGTGAGTTGGGCAGTGGCGTCAGGGCCCTGGTCTTCCCTGTGTATTTGAAAGAACTGTTTCACTCTTTCAACCGTGCGCATTTATTGCTGATGAAAACAAACCAACCCCCCAAAACCAAGCAGAATTAGAGAATCAAAACAAAAGAAAAGCACATGCTGTTCAGGCAGAAATCTGCCCAAATAATTTTCCTTTTTAGGAAGTCGTCATTCATCTGTTAGCTAATCTGCCAAGATTATGGAGTTACTTTGAATGGATTTCTGTAGAAAAGAACATTAAAAGTGAACATGCTACCTAGAATTCAAGCAAGTAAATTGTTTCCCAATAAAAGAGATTTATAATGAAAGAAGGATTTGCTGATGTGCTATAGGGAAATGGTAATGATTATTTTGAAAATTGAAGCTTCAGAAAGCCTTGTGTTATCAGTGTATCTTGACATGGCGTATCCTGCCCTGAGACCGAGTGTGCAGCATCTGTGTCTGGCATTTGGTATTTTGGAACACCAACACCTGCATACTTACCAAGTGAAATGATTTTCTGCTCCTAAATATAAATTCATTATCTAATGATTTACAAATAGAAACATGCTCAGTTAATAGCAACCGAGAAAGAAAGAAAAAAAAGAACCCCTTAAATATCATAAAACTCAGATGTAACTTTATATGTAGGTTGTTTATACAGTTTAAAAAAACCTTCAATATATTTATTAGCTTATTTGTATGTATCAGGCCTAAGTTTATCAAGGCACCTGGAGGACAGTTACTGATAAGCGTCTGTCTCCTCAGATATTTGAAGTGTTCCTTGTACAAGCAACACGGAGGCTCTCTCCCTTATCCCATTTTGACGAGATATTACTAAACTTTAAATCTTGTTATAGAATATCTAATGTACTTATTCTTTTCTTGCCTTGAATTATGAAGTCGTTTTACCCATATAATTTTAAGTCAGTCCTATGATGGGTGGAGCAAGATAAAAGAGAAGAGTAGATGGGAGGAGGGCAAGGAAGGAGCTGACATCAGGTGCTGGGAGAGCTTTTGGCGGTGAGATAGAGGAAACACAGAGGAGGTGGCAGAAATAGTGCTAAGTGAGTGCTGGTTGTATTACTTGAGAATTACTATTTAGTCTCTTGTAAATCTGTAGCTAGTTTGTTTACTAATTTACCTCTACTGCAGATTTCACCATGGCGGGGCAACATAATGTGGATTTAGAGAATTAAAGATTAGGCTTGAGTAGGACTTACTTCAAAACTGACTAGTGCGGTGGCCTTAGGCAAGTCTGTCTCCTCCTCTGCAAGCTGATGTGAATAAGGGAGGGCTGCTTGAAGACTGAATGTGAGACACACGAAAGGTGCTTGGTGTGTTGACTGGCATGTAATAAACATTTGATAAATACCAGAAAAATGATGGGGATTGGAATAGAAGAAATGGGCAATGGGGTGAGCAGAGAAAAACCATGTAAGTCATGGAAAAATTGGTGCTGGAAATTCAAGTTCATCTCCTTTCTGGATTGTTTTCTAAATTTGGTATTCTCACATCTGACGGCAGAAAGAATATGTTTGACCAAAGTTATGTTCGTTGGCAGTTAGCTTTATGAATATCTCTAAATGTAATTTGGGATATTTTCAGGCCTGGTAAAAACAGAGGGGTTATGTGGAGAGGAATAGGTGGCTGTTAGTGAAACGCAAGAGCCAGGTGCTGAGGGTCTGTGTGGCGTGGTCACCGCTCTGGCACCCGGGGGGAGGAAGACGAGGGAGGCATCCGTTCTGTCCTTAAGGCATAGTGTGTAGTAGAAGTCACAATTTTTCATCAGTTCAGTTCCATTCAATTCAGTTTATTTTAGTTCATTTCATGCTTCAGCTAGTTGTAGAGTGAAAATGGATCCTAAAATAGCAGCCCAAATTATCAAAGGGTTTTGATCTTAGGTAATTGTGGTTTGAGAGGAAAAAAAAATTCTGCTCATCAGCCCATCTTCTCTGTTCTTGTCTGATTGTTTTAAAGAAAAAGAAGTTATCTGGTGAATAAATGGAAATGATGAATTCACTCATATAATCCTAAAAAAGCAATAAAATTATTTTTATTAAGGTGTTTCAAGAATTCTCAGAAAAAGATATATTCTCCAGAAAAGAATTTTCCCAAAGGGGTCCATACACCTACCACATAAATTCTCTACTTCTTTTTTTCTATTTATATTTATTCTTATATACACGTATATTCTCTTATCTAGCTTATTTGTGATTATGGAGAGTTCACTGTAGTAGCAAAAACATCATAATAAGTATATCCATTATATTAAAAGTTAGCACAAACTACTGAATAATTAAAATTACTGTAAACTAGAAAGTTAAATGTATAAATCTGTGCATTCAATGTACCTTAATTTCAGGAGTTTGCATATATATACATGTCATATATATATTTATATATATATATATAAACTCCAGTTTTAAGCTGAAGAGACCCAGAGAGTTGGAACTGAATCTAGACCCATAATTCATTATTTTTTGAAAGAAAAAAAATATATATTTCTAGACTACCAAGAACAAATTTGTAGTTTAACAAAGTCAGATTTATAGCTTCCAAATCCTAGGAGAAAAATAATAAACTTGACACAGAAGGGCCAAAATGATCATTAGACCCCTGGACGCCCTGGTTTAGTGCAAAACTCACTGATTTTGGGACAGGAAAACCTGGAATAGATGAAATTCAAGGCATTTGAAATTCAATAGATGAAATTCAATGCACGGTAAACATATGCATTGTTGTTACAGCCTTGGTCCATGGCATTGCAGGGCTCAGACACTCTTAGTAAAATCCCTAACTTGCGGAAGCCTAATGAGTTACAGATCACGAGGGACACACCCGTAGTCTGACAAAGCCACACGTGTTGATACAGAGAGAGGATGGGCCCTGCACAGGATCCTGGAAATGCTGCTGGTCAGGAGGAGGAGTCTTTTACAAGGTTTGGGCTCTCACTTTGGAGGGCCCTGCGGAGGGTCTGATGGAAGCCAGTGGGGACCAGTCCTGGATTCCTTGCTGTCTCTGAGGTGGGTTAGGTTAAATGAATCGTTACGAGGGTCGGGAGGCTTAGCCATTGGGTATCCCTGGTAGTAGTTATGTTACAGCAAAGTGTCGTTGGTGCAAAGCAATAGTTACTCCAGAAAACGGTGGTTGTGGCATTTTCCAGCGGCTTCACAGTCTGGGGAGAAATAACGTTTCTGTTTATTACACAGATCGCTTTATGTGTCAGTCCTTCCTGCCTGAGTGACAGTATTTTCTCGTTTCTCTTTCAATGAGTCGGTTTTCGCTCTTTCACTATGTACTGATCTATCTATCTATGTCAACTTTGTAAACTTTGGGAACAGCTTCCCAACTCATTTACTCAAATATCCAAATTCAAAGTTCATAGATGCCTACAGGTTTCAGGTTAGAAAAAATTCCATTTTTAAGTTAAAGAGACCCAGTGAGTTGAAACTGAATCTGGACCACTTAGTTCAGTTTTTTTAAAAGAAAAATATTAGAAAGCACATTTTTTTTCAGATGTGCCATTGGGGAAAGAGTTGTGATAGATGGTAGAATGGTCCAAGATTAAAAACTCTCCCCTTCCATGGGGCTTTTCCTGAAGCCATAGAACAACGGCAGGCAAACATTCTGTGCTTATTCAAGAGTGACTTCTGATGCTGTTAGTTGAAAAAGAAAATCTACCCTCCCCACAGGTGTTGTCCACACACCGAGGGCTGAATTTACACATTGCTTCACTTCCTGACACATCAAAAGATTGCATGACATGGTAGAGGTATGGTAATTATTTCCCTGTCATTAGATAGGAATCTTGGTGATGGATGGAGAACCTCTATTGGCAATTTATAGTTGTGTGACCAATATGTTTCTCTGAGAACAGATAAATGTCTTGTTTTGTCAAAATCTTATTATTCTGATTTATTTGGCTGACTTCTATGTTGTCAAAGAAGTTCTGTGATAGATTGGGATGGATTCAACTTTATTTATTTATTATATATTTGTGTTCAAGAATTAATGTGTCGCGGAAAAGCCACCTGGAGTGAATATGTTACCTCCTGCTTTTGTCTGTACTTTTATTATTTTTTGGAGCCTTTCTAAAAACTGGCTGCAGTTACCTTGAGCTAATAATATGTTGCCTCAGCAAAGCTGTTTGAAGCTTTTGGGACAGATTCTTCTGAGCCTTTTCTGAAAAGTAGCAGCAGGCTTATCATGATTCTTGTCGTCTTTATAATTGCAATCAAGTGACATTATTTCAGATGCTATAGACTCAAATTAAGCAGACACAGCTCTTGCCCTCTGGGGACCTAAAATGTAAAAAGAAGACTATCATCATAAAACAGATACTTTAAGACTGTAATTAAGTAAATGCATGAAAAGATTAAATTTATGTTCTTCAGTGTCAAAATCTTTCAAAATTAAACCAGAAAAGGAAAATTGGAGGCTTATAAATTTTGGCTTCTAAAACTCTGTTTCACTTTTCAGCACTTGAAACAGTCTGTGTCATCCCTTCCCTACTTCCTTTTACTGTATCTGGATTGTTTACATCTCAATGCATAGATTTGATTTCTCCTAGGCATAACCAGGCACAGAAATTATTCTGTCTCTTAAAGGTAAAATCAGAGGTAATGCAGCCTAAGGTTAGTCTCTGCCTCAATTAACAATCATATAACAATATTTATGCTTATGTATAAATATATTACATTGACACATGCTGCATATTATATTTGATGAATTAATGTGAAGTATGCATTATGGGCAATATTTATCTATACATCCAGTCCTCATTCTGAGACTCCTGAAGAGCAGGCTTCACACATGGGCTGTATCAAACCAGGTGTCTAATCCATATAACCTACCTACAAAAATCACTTGGTTCAAATTAGTCCACGAATGGATAGAAAACAAAACTTTGAGATATAAATTGGGTTCTGGAATTCATGCCATTTAAATTCTATGGGCTTTTCCAATTGGGGTTTACAAAGATTCTCTCTTGACCAAAATCAGGTGACCCTAAATTTTTCAATTACGCCTTAACTTTTAGACTTCTCTGTTCATCTCTGCATTGTCAAGTTGTAGTAAGAACCTGCTTAGTTGGTTTCGCTTGACTCTGGCATCCTCTGTCTCTGGTCACCCTTGATATCTAATTAGGTTCTTCATTTCTCCATCATCCCCCATGCACTGTCCGATCACTCTGGCCTGCCTTTAGTGAGAATACTGTCAGGTCGGTTTAGCGAGAATCTCTCCTACCCTGCCTGATGTTTCCTCTAAGCAATTCTTCATCTACTGACCCCACCCTGCTCCTTAGCTGTAAATTCCCACTTGGCCATGCTGCATTTGGGTTGAGTTCAATCTTTCCACCACTGCAAGACCCCATTGCTGTGGTCCCTATACCAACTGCAGTGTACCCTCCTGGGTAGAGTGTGCCTCGCTTTCTGCCGCAAGCGTCATTGGACAGTTTTTCTTTACCACTGTTGCATTATTATTTAGACCTATGTAAAAGGACAGTTGGTCCTACCCAAGTCAGAATTCTTTGGAAATAATCATAAGATTCTTCTATAACTAAAGAGCTGCTGAATATCAGGTACAAAGATGATCATAAAATTATGGCAATATTGAAAAGGCAAATGAGATTCTGTTACCACCATAGTATTATTGACAACATAATTTTAATATTTGTTTTCACATTTCTAATCCATTCAAAATAACATTTTATTAATAAAAGGAATATGTGCTCATTAAAACAAATAATTAAAATAAACTAAAAATAATTTACAATTCCATAATGTAGGGAATCAACATTTCCTTTTGGCCTTTTAAAACTATTACTAATTTGAACCCTGGCTGGTGTAGCTCAGTGGATTGAGTGCGGGGTGGGAACCAAAGGGTCGCTGGTTCGATTCCCAGTCAGGGCACATGCCTGGGTTGTGGGCCAGGTCCCCAGTGAGGGCCATGTGAGAGGCAACCATACATTGCTGTTTTTCTCCCTCTCTTTTCCTATCTCTAAAAATAAATAAAATCTTAAAAAAACAACAACTATTACTAACTTGAAATATGTTTCTTAGTAAAAAAAGTTCAAATCATATTGTTTTATGTGCATTCCCTTTTCCTTAATATTTTCAGAAGCATTTCCTTATACCGTGAAATACTCTCCAAAGTTAGATATTTAATGACTGTCTATTATTCCATTGTATAAAAGTACCATCTTTTTTCCCCACTTATTTCTTATCGTATATTTAGGTCATGATCTGTTTTAGTTAGATGTATTGCATAACTGTGAAGATACATGTGTGGGGGGTGGACATCAAATAGCCTAAGATAGGGCTAAGTAAAAAAAAAGAAAGAAAAGAGAAACAACTCTAATTTTTACATAAATGTTCTAGCTGGTTTGGGAATTCTTTAAACAAACTGTCTTTGATGCATTTCTCCTTAAATATGCTTTATAAAATGTAAGAGTTTTTTAAAAAATCAATACATTGTGGTTTAGGAGTTTAAACTTTGTCATCATAATTTAATTTACTTGACTAAGTTCCTGACATTTACTCCCTGTGGCCTCAGGAAACCTCAGTATTAACACTTGGGGAAGGGCAAGGAGAGAGAACTCTAACTCAATACGCTACTCTAACTCATCTTGTTGGCTCAGTATGGGTCCTGCCATGTTCGGCATTGCCTTTGGGCAGCATACTTAATTCTGTGTTTACAGTGTTCGATGAAAGGAGAGATGGTACAGTACATATTGTATGAGTCAGAACCTATAGAAAAAGGCACTTGTTAAATTGTAGAGGAAAGCAGCACATTGTAATTGACAGCAGAATTTCTGAAATTCTGCACGCACAGCTCCAGTTCAATAAATTCAAGTTTATCGATCAACTGGATTATCCCTGATAGCATCAGTGCCCCAAAAATCAGCCGATGAAAGAAGAAAAAACGGTTTTCAGTGTAAATATAAGGCTAACAAATGGCCTTATATTCATGAATTTTGAACAGCATTGGTGGGACCAAACTTTAGTTCCAAAAACTGTATTTCTGTCTCTCTGTCTCTGTCTCATTATAAAATAGAGTACGTAAATAATAAAATGTGAGAGTCAACTTTTGATATGTGAAGGAAATTCAAAGTATGTCCAGCCACTAGATTTACAGATAAGGACACTGTGACTCTGGGAGTGGGAGGGACTGGATTCTGACCGCCCCGTCCAGGGCAGTTTCTGCTGTGCTGTATGCTGAGAAGACACGACGGACTTCGGTTATTAAATTATCACAGCACCGTTTCTCTTCTAAAGAATGACTGCCATTTACAAAGGCATGCTATTGACTACTGGATTTCTGACACTGCAGTCATTTCTCTAGGGGTGTTTCTTTAAAGGTCTTTGCATTGGAGACGCAGAAAAGAAAAAAAGTCTTCTTTTCTGTAAGGCTAATTCTTCATGTTGATGACTATTCTTATTTCTACTCAGTTCCTGGATGACCACAGATAGTCACATGGCTTTGAATTCTGCCAATATGCTAATGTCCCCAGAATGTAAATTTTGAAATCTGATCATGTTCTTAAATACCTAACTTGTATATCTAAGTTACTGCTTGACACTCCGTTTGGCTGTCTAATAAGATAATCTAGTGTGACAAATCCCAAACTAAAGTCTCTGTTCTCCAACATCCAAATTTCTTCCTTCCCCTCAGTTTCATTTCAGTGTCAAATTCATTTTTCTAATTGTTCTGGTCTAAAAATTGGAGTTTTCCTTGATACTTATCATGCTCCCCTACCTCAGTCTGACCTTTCTAACCACCTTGACTGTGGTCACCCTGTCCCAGCCATCAGCATGTGTTTTCTGGACTATTGCAGAAGTCTCTGCCTCCTTTCCCGGCTTCCTCTGGCTCACCATGGTCCATTCTCCACATGACAGCAAGACCACTCTTTGTAACTCAAAATCAGAGCAAGTCATTGTCTGCTTGAGTTGCAAGGCTTCCCATCTTAGAGTAAAATCAGACTATGTGTCAAAATGCCTATTGTCACTCTTGCCTTTATTCACTTTGGCTAAGCCACATTGGCCTTTCAGATGGTTGAAGGACAGCCCAAGCAGGTTCCTACCTCAATACCTTGATCCTTGCTGTTCCCTCTCTCCTGTGTAGTCTGCCCTCAAATATGCATATGGCTCATTTCTCCACATCATTCAGGCTACTTGCAAAGGTCTCCTCCTCAAACAGCATACCCTGTCACCTTACCTAAACTAGCACATTCTATCGCTTTATGCCTTTCATTGTTTTCTCTTTCTTCTGAGAACTTTCCATTCCCTGAAATAGGTTTATGTTTATGCGTTGATATAGTTCTCCAGGTTCCATTAGAGTGGAAGCCTCCTGAGGAGAGAACTTTTTTGTCTTGTTCACTCCTATATCCTCAGTACCCTTAATGGTGTTGGCATGTAATAGGTGCTAGATTATGTTTTATTTATTATGAATGATGCAATGTCTATTTTCAAGTGCCAAAACTGAAGCAAGGGTTGAATTTCTAGCAAATAGTTATGAAACAAAAATGATATCTTCTGTGGTCTTGATTAAGGTCCTTGCTCATGTCCATCCTCTTTTTTCCTCTTACCTAGTTTCAACCTTTCTCTGTCTCCAGTCACCACAATTGAATTAAAGAACTGTAGCATTTGGTCCAGATGCTTGGTCATTTAGTTGTACTATATCTTCAGTTATCATATTTCTCTTCATTGTTTTTGGTTAATATGTATTAAAGGTATAAAAACAAGGAAGACCATGAGAAAAATCCTAAATAATTATTGGCTATCTCTGCAGGTAGACTCTGGTGAGGGGATAATTTGCTTTTAGCCTTTTGTCTACGTACCGAAAAATGTTTCATTTGGGGTTCATAAGTAGCAAATTAATGACAACAACAGAATTTGAAATAATGTTAAACCATGTCTGATTAGAGTCCGAGAAATTATTGAAAATTAATGTTTCTGTTTTGATCTCACATTGAATACATCTAAATGTTCTCCTTAAATGTCTTTGACTGTTTTTTATAAAGCATTTGCTGCTACAAGGGGGAAATATGTGTGTTTTTTCCTGAAGATTCTCTTGGATTTCCTAATCTTTTTCTAAACTTCATTGTTAATGTAAGAAATTAAAGTTAATGTGAGAAATGTGAGGATGAAGGGGCTGTAAACTAATAATAAAAAAGAAATGGCTGCATGAAGATTGTGTCCATGCTGTTCTGTGCCCTGGGTAGACCTCATTGCTATGTAGTACATTTCCTTTCAGCATTGCATCTGTCTAAGGCCGTGCTCCCAGCCACTTTACTGTAGAAAAATAAGCTGGTTAAAATGGGACTTTGCTACTTGCTTTTTCTTTCTCTGAAAGGTGAATCATCTATAT
Organism: Micronycteris hirsuta; assembly: GCA_004026765.1. NCBI lineage: Eukaryota > Metazoa > Chordata > Mammalia > Chiroptera > Phyllostomidae > Micronycteris > Micronycteris hirsuta. The sequence continues at coordinate 22,851 of PVJI01015423.1, read as the reverse complement.
TCTAAATCTACCATCTTGTTGATTTAGAAAATTTACTCTACTCATGCTATCATCAGTTTGTTATGTATTTATTTTTAATTATATTTTATTGATTATGCTATTACAGTTGTCCTGATTTTTCCCATTTTGCCCCTCTCCAACCAGCAACCCCTGCTCTCTCAGCCAATCCTTACACCCTTGTTCATGTCCATAGGTCATATGTATAAGTTCTTTGGTTACTCCCTTTCGTATACTGTACTTTACATCTGCATGGCTATTCTGTGACTACCTACTTATACTTCTTAATCCCCTTACCTCTTCACCCATTCTCCTCCACCCTCCTCCCATCTGGCAACCACCAAAATGCTCCCAATATTCATGATTCTGTCTCTGTTCTTCTTGTTTGCTTAGTTTAATTTTTAAATTCAATTGTTGATAGATATGTATATATTGCTATTTTATCATTCATAGTTTTGATCTTCTTTTTCTTAATTAAGTCCTTTTAACATTTCATATAATAATGGCTTAGTGATGATGAACTTTTTTTTTTATTTATTTTTTGTCAGGGATGTTCTTTATCTGCCATTTGATTCTAAATGATAACTTTGCTGGGTAGAGCAATCTTGGCTGTGCATCCCTGTTTTTCATAACTCTGAATAGTTCTCACCAATCCCTTCTAGCCTGCCAAGTTTCTTTTGAGAAATCAGCTGACAGTCTTATGGGAACTCCCCTGTAGATAACTAACTTCTTTTCTCTTGCTGCTTTTAAGATTCTCTCCATATCTTTAATCTTGGGTAACTTTATTGTGATGTGTCTTGGTGTCTTTCTTCTTGAATCCAATTTCTTTGGGACTCATTGATTGTCCTGGACTTGCATGTCTATTTCCTTTGCCAGATTGGGAAAGTTTTCTTTCATTATTCTTTCAAGTAGATTTTCAATTTCTTGCTCTTTCTCTTCTCCTTCTGGAACCCCTATGATGCAAATGTTGTACCTCTTGAAGTTGTCTCAGTGGCTGCTTATACTATCCTCAATTTTTGGAATTGTTTTTTTCTTCTTGTTGTTCTGATTGGTTGTTTTTTTTTGCTTCCTTATGTTCCAAATCATTGATTAGATTCTTGGCTTCATCCACTTTAATGTTGTTTCCCTGTAAATTGTTCTTTATTTCAAACTCATCCTTGGTTTCTGATTGGATCCTTTTAGGCTGTTGAGGTCCTCACTAAGTTCCTTGATCATCCTTATAACCCGTGTTTTGAACTCGGTATCTGACAGATTGCTTATCTCCATTTTGTTTAGCTCTTTCCCTGGAACTTTGATCTGTTGTTTCATTTGGGCCGTGTTTCTTTATCTCTTTGTTTTGGCAGCTTCCCTGTGTTTGTTTCTATGTATCAGGTAGAGCTTCTTTGACTCTCTGTCTTGGTAGTGTGGCCTAATATAGTAGGTGTCCTGTAGGTTCCAGGGGCACAGACTTCTCTATCACCTAACCTGTGTACTGGAGGTACACCCTTCATGTGGGCTGAGTACACTGTCCTCTTGCATTTGAGGCTTGGTTGCTGTTGGCAGATTAATGGGATGGATTTACCCAGGCCAGTCAGCTACAAGGACTAGCTGTGGCTACTGATCACCAACATGCACCCTCCGTGGAGGATCTGCTGTGCAGGGGCAGGGTGGTGGTGCTCCTATGTGGTCTTTAGCTATCCGCTGGGTGTGCTGGCCCTGGGGTTTCCAAGGTGGTGCAGGTTAAGGTCAGCACACACCTGTGTTTTGCCCTTGGGCACGCTGCCTGAGCTATAAGGCAATCTGAGATGGCTGCTATTTGTGCTGAGTTTGGAGATTCCTAGGGGAAGTCAAGTTGTGAGTCTAGGCTGGCTGCTGCTACTGCTGAGCCACAGGCTCACTGAGGCCAGCTGTGGCTTTTTTGAGAGGATTTAGGAAGTTGTGAATCATGAGCCAAGACCATCCATTCATATGGAAAGGCAGCTTGGGTGGGCTCATAAGTTGGGTGGCGTGGAGTCAGAGGATCTTCAGTGAGGGGCCAATAGTGTTAGCCAGGTTGTTGGAGTCTCAGATGTGACATCAGCTTGCTGGCTCGGTTGGGATAGATGTGGTTTTCTTAATTCTGCAGTTGTCAGACTTCCATTCAACTCGTTTTCTGATGGTTGTTCTATATTTTAGTTGTAATTTTGATGTGGTTGTGTGAAAAGGTAAGCCATGTCTGCCTATCTTGAACAGAAATCCTATGATCAGTTTTTAAAAAGTCTTTTCTTGAAAATAAGGCCAACAGATAATTTAAGTTTGTGATGTGAAACTCATTTCTGCTTATGGGACACAAATGGTTGTTTCTCCAGAGACTGCCTATTCATAGTAATAGAATAATTCAATCAAATTAAAAAGGTGAAGACATTCTTCATTAAACCACAATGCACAATCAGCCAACACAAAGCATACTGTTCTATGAAATAGATGAGCAGTAGCAATGAAGCTTCTCTATAGAAAGTAAAGGACTACAATTAAAAATATGAACTTTCTTAGTAGTCTATACAGTACAGAAAATAGTGATTCAAATTTTTGTCCTTAGCTACTATAAATCAAGTCTTTATAATGTTGGTCTAACTAAATTGCCATAAATTTTTCTTCATTTTATAGATGAGGAAATTTGGTGGTCCTAAAATTTAATAAGCTAGCCAAGACCACAAGGCTACTAAGTGGCTGGGGCTGGATTTGAATTTAACTTTGCTTCTAAATGTCATCTTTTCCTACTTCATTGCACTGTCTCTCCTCCATGCTGTTACTTTTACATCGATCTGAAAAGCTGGAATTTTATTGATCTTTCTCAACTCAAATGTTTCAGCTTACTCTTTTTTCCCCCATTTTCCTATAGGCATAGGGTTGAGTAATTTGGGGAACTCTTTTTGCACTTTGAACTACAGATATGCTTTTCTAGTGTCTTTATTTTTTAAAAAGATTTTAAAAAATGTATTTGTAGAGAGAAGGAAAGGGAGTGAGAAAGAGAGTGAGAGAAACATCAATGTGAGAGAGAAACACTGATTGGTTGCCTCTTGTATATGCCCTGACCAGGGATCAAACCTGGAACCCAGGCACGTGCTTTGATCAGGAATCGAACCAGCGACATTTTGCTTTGCAGGGTAACACCCAACCAACTGAGCCACACCAGTCAAGGCTGCTTTTCAAGTATCTTTGATCCACACATCTTACAACAAGCCAAATCATGTCCTGAATACGGTTATAGCAAATGATTGGAACTTATGTCTTTCTACAAAGAAAGAAAACTTGAACTAGCTTCAGGAAGAAACCCACTCTCCTTCAAGAGAACTTAGGAAAAAAGAAAGGAGAATTAATTTTTAATTTAACTTTGAATTAATGATGTATAGTATCTTTTCCTGTCTTCTGTTCAGTGTTTCTGTGCATTTAGCATGCTGGAAACTCTTCACTAGGTATTGTACTTCATCATTCTTGCCCCTGTTTGACATTGAGTATGAACACTAGATATATTCAGTCACCTTCTCCCTTGCTAGCCATAATTTTTGAAATTCGATCTCAGTAGGATTGAATGGGAATGGGCAATTTTACCATCCCCAGAGTGAGCATCTGTTTATTATGACCAGCCAGGCAGTAGGTCCTCTGGAAGGGATGTTAAAACTCCTCTCTGGTAACAAACCATCACTGGAGAGGGGATTAGATGTATACATTTTTTAAGGAATACTTGGATAAACTACTTCTAAAAAAGGGGACATTTATCTTTAAGATTGTAAAATCATTCTGTATACTACTATAATGATGGATACATGACATTACACATTTATCAAAACCCATAGAATTGCACAACACCAAGAGTGAACCATAATAAACTGTGAACCTTGGTTAATAACAGTGTATTAATATTAATTCATCAATTATAACAAATGTACTACATCAGTGCAAGATGTTAACAGTAGGAGAAACTGTGGGAAGTAAGGGACAGGGAGGGGTATATGGAAACTCTTCGTACCTTCTGCTTAGCATTTTGGTAAGCCTGAAGTGTAAGAAATAAAGTCTACTAATTTTTTAAATAAAAGGAAATGGGAGGAGCATGCTTTAGTCAAAATACAGGCACATTTAAGTCATAATATATGACCCTTATTCCCAAAGTAGTATAAGGCCGTAATTTCAGGTCTTCTATTTTGCACAATGGGGTGTTAAGTTTGTGGCCAGAGCTAAATTTCTATGGGCACTTAAGGAGAGACGATGGTCTTATTTTGTCTAATGAAAGCTGAATATATATTACAAAGCATTGGTTTGAAGGAGCACCAAATGTTATGCCCAGAGGGGTCTCTGTCTCCCAAGCTCTGAGGCTGATGGGGCAAGAGTTTCAGCCCATCTTCTGGGCTTCTGGCTCAGCTCTTTCAGTGGCTCCTCCTGCTGGAGCCTGATGGGATTGCAGCCTTGTGAGACAATGGTTTGGGCCTCAGATGGCAGCTGCTGTGAGACCAAGGAGCAGCCTCTTTCCCAACCTCCCAAATCCTCAGAGGATGCATGGGGGACCCATCTGAAAAAGATTCCATCATGAACATATATTCTGGCATGATTTTAAGAACTAAGGTCCTACAAAGAGTTTCCACGGATTTTTTTTCAGTGAAAGAGGCACATAAAAGCTAGTATTGGAACATGTTTTAATTTGAGGTTATCTATATTTAATATTTATCCCTCAAGCAAATAAAAAGTTCCACTCAGTCTTGGAACAAACTCAAGAAATGTCTAGCTCTTTGTTTATTCATTTTTAACTTATTTTCTGAGGAGCTCAAAGCACTTCATGAATATAAAATTATTCAGTAGATGATGTTAAAGCAGTCTTATAAAGTAAGTAGGTGTTTGATTAAAAAAATCTGCCTCTATATCTGGAAAAAATTAAAAAGAAAAAAATAAAGTAATAAAGATAACAATGTTAAATAATGTTAAGTGCAAGGACAGCAATTTATTTTAACAATATTATAGAAAATGATATGAATAGAGATTACATATTTATTTCCCATTTCAAAAATTTTAAATTTTCCATTTTCATGAAACTTCTTAGTTAATTATATTAGCTCACATTTCCTGATAGACTTACTAATGGTAATTTTTCCCTTATTTTTGGAGAGAAAGAGAAAGAGAATGAAACAAAGTAGAGAGATTTTCATATAAAAATCATTCAGAAAATAAAGTCAAATTTGGAAAAGCTTATTTAAATTGAGGGATTCTAAAGTAGAAAAATGTTCTAATGGGAGACAAAAGTCATGTAGTTTAGTGTTTTAACTTAAAATATTTTAAAGATAAAAGGCTTATAGTTCAGTGTTTTAATTTTGAATATTTTGCCTCCAATCACAAAGTTAAAGTCAGTACAAGATGGAGAAACTCCATATGTTAATTACTCTTTCCACCACTGAGAGAAGCAGCAGGAGGGATCTCCTCCCTTTCTAGTCTCCCTTGAACAAACTCCCATCATGCTTTTGTCCCCACCACTGGTCTGAATTAACTCCTATCAATGTCCTCAGAGACTTCCAAGTTGCCAGAGCCAATTATTTTGTTGTCATCTTGCCTTATCATTAGCAGAAGTTGGCACAGTTGATCACTCTCTCCTCTTCACACTTAATTTGCTTGGATTTTAGCATGTCTCTGCCTATCATTGACCTCCTTCCAGTCTCCTTAGCCAGTTCATCCTCATTAGAGCTCGAAACGTTGGCACTCCTTCAAGCTCAGTCCTTGTGCCTCATCTCTTCCCCTTCTCTCATCTCCTCGCCTAATAATCACCTGCCAACTACAATCTTGCTCTTGGAGGAAACACCTGTTAATGTCTCAAAGTGAAAATGTCGGAAATAACTTCTAATTCTTTCTACTCCCTAAATTTGCTCCCCCTTCAGTAAATGGCAACTCTCTTCTTCCAGTTACTTGAACCCAAATTTTAGCCCTCTTTTGGCCCTCTTACTGAAAAAAAAAAAAAGGCAATTGTAAAAAGCAAAACCCTGTGGTTGCATAATGCTTTCCTCACTGCTAATTCTCCAGCTCTGTCACAAAGGTTTCAGCTCTCTTACTTGTCTATTCCTGGACGGAATGGTTCTTTCCTGTAGAACGAGAGCACAGGCCAGGAAGGCGGATAGAATTTGGATGGTTGCTAGGTTACTTGGTACGTTCTATCCCTGTTTACTGTTACAGTGAAGTCTCATAGAAGTGTGAGGTTTTCAATAGGAAAACAAACTCTTTTAAGGCTTACTTATAAAGAATCAACTAGTAAGTGAATGGCGCAAACAAACAAAAAAGTCTTTGACATTCTTTTTTTCTACTTGAAAATATATTTGTAAGTTTACAAAAACGAATTGAAATCAAAACAATGCTTACAGAATCATAGTATCAAAGCATACAGTACTGGCTATACACTGAGACGGAAAAACACATCACAGTGAACACAGGCACTGAGCTGGATTGCAGTTAGATAGAAATGCACATAAAAGAAAAGGGCTGCCACTTTCATTTTATGATTTTTAGATAATGTCATTTACCATTCAAATAAATGAAGAAGGATAATTATATTTGGAGTGTTTAGGAAAATGCTTTTTGCTTCCTAAACTAATGAAAGTAGTGTGCTTGGATATCAGAGTATATTATTTTTTTTAAATAATTTATTTATTTATTTTTAGAGAGGGAAAGGGTAGGAGAAAGGGAGAGAAACATCAATGTATGGTTGCCTCTCACATGGCCCTCACTGGGGACCTGGCCTGCAACCCAGGGCATGTGCCCTGACTGGGAATCGAACCTGCGACCCTTTGGTTCGCAGCCCGCGCTCAATCCACTCAGCTACACCAGCCAGGCAGAGTGCATTATTATAAGATATTTCCCTGGTTAATCAAGAATCACTGGAACCCTTCCATACAAATGCTCACTGAAATGTGGAGTCCTTCTCAGAAGGTCCTTGTCGGATATATTATTGTTTTCAAGTGGGCTCCTGGGCCAGGCCCTCATTCCTAGATCTTGATGATAGTACTGTAGAGAGCCTATGGGCATGTTTTTTTTCTTAAGTCAGGTAATTTCTTAGCTATCAGTCAAATATATATTTTCTTGATATGCTACTTCATTATGATATAGAAAAATAAGGAGGAAGTCATTTTAGTGGATTAATAAAAAAACATGTCCATAAAAATGTTATTTATAGAAATAATAGCTGCCTTAAACCATACATCTAAAAGATACTTCACAAGAATGACCTGTTTTAGACTGTTATGTTGTTTGTGGCCATTGGTGAAGTTAGTATATGTAACCAAAATCATAGGCAAAAATAATATATTTTAGATACTATTTTTATGTTTTGTATTATATAATATTACATATTATATGTGATATGTGCTCTCACATATATACCACATGTATAGAAAAAGAGAAATGCCATCTAAATGCTCTTTCTTTAATATCTCAAAATAAGTATAAGGACCAATAAATGATGCACAAACCTAAATAAATGACGTACAAATTCATAGCAAGTGGTATATTCTTGTTATTTCTAAGGAAAAGCCATTTGAAAATTGATAACTTGTTTCTCCCACACATTTTCTACATAGACACACAAGCAACTGAAAGCAAAAGGAAGTTGCCTGGTGGGTATGTGTTTCATCCTCGAACAGTTCCTTTCTTAGTAATACCTAACAGTGTGGAAACAATATAATTTTGAAAAGATCATCTTTGACTATTTCGAACATAATATCAGTATTGGGGTGTGTGTGCATACATTTGTGTGAGGCGCCTCATGACATTTAAGAGCAAAGGACCACACTGTCCTTTAAGAATTACAGCCGATTTCACCACTAGGGTGGTAGCAAATGGCAAGGGGAGAAGAGATAAGAGTGGGAATTTATTCTGATGGAAAGGCCGACAAGGTTTGCCAGTGCTTTGGCTGTGAGGTGTGAGATAAAAGAGTAAAGGGTGGCTTCCAGGCTTTTGATCTGAGGAACAAAATGAATAAAATTGTCAATTATTGAGATAAAGAGGACTGGAGGATAGGACAAGTTTAGGAGGATGTGGAACTCACAGGTGTGCTTTGGAGCATCTTACGTGTCAGATGCCTGTGAGACATCCACGTGGAGAGGAAGATAGTGGGCAGATAGATTCTGACCTAGTTAGACAAAAACACAAAAGGGAGCAGTGAGGTGCATTTACAGAGCAAATGCACGTGGGTGTGCCTTCGCCGTTTTTCCCCGGAGTGCCTGTGGGGTGTGCAACTGCCGGTGACACATTCAGTGGGGGTGGGATGTTGCCAGGAGAGAAACAGCCCAAATTTTGTGCTGTCCTTGTCATTTCACAGGTTGGCATCACCACTCAGAAACAACATTAATGCACTCGGGAACCTTGACAAATGTATTCCTGTAGTTCTTACAGCACAGAGGACACCCATCACATGTCTCTAGCTCCATGGTGTTCTAGAAAGCCCATCTCCCTGCACAGAAGACCCAGAAACTGCAGAAGAAAGAACAGACACATTAGGCTCTATAAACATAGAAGCTTGCATATAGCAAAATATCAAACACACAAAATATATAAATACTACAAAAATAAAAGCTTTAGTATAACAAAACTACAAAAATATTTGCAAAGCAGTTGACAAAAACAGTTTATATTAGTACCATACAAAGAGTGTTTGCAGTCCGATCAAGAAAAGGCCATCACACGGGCAAAGGTTGTGAATAAATAATTCACAAAAGAGCAAATCCAGAAGGTCAAGAAACACCGGACTGCAATGGTATCAGTCCACCTCAGGGGGGTGGGATTTCAGGCAAGTTTTATTTTTTTCTCCAAATGCTTATATAAAATGTGAGCTTTTGTATAATGTGTGTAATATTTAAGTAGAGAAAAAGGAGCTATTCTTATCGTGAACACGAAGAGTCGTTCTGAGAAGGTAAAATATGCAGGGTGCATGGGAAGACACTGAACACCCCAACAAAGCTCGTGCACCTCCCTCCCAGCTGTTTGTATCTCCTGGTAGTCCTGGAAAATTGTCAGCAGCTGGCAAAACTCACACCGATTTCTACTATTGCTCTTTAAATTTCTATTCTTGTAATAATTTATGCTCTCCTGACATATGCTGTTCATGTGCTTCTACAGGTTTCCAAGTATTTTCCCAACATAATTCAAAGATACTTTGGAAGCCTTAATTTACTATCTTTTATTGACATCCTTAATATATGCTCCTAAAATTATTCCAGCAGTTTCCAGCGTGTGTGCGTCACACCAGACTGTGGACAGGGAGAGGAGGGGTATGTGGTGGCAACTGTGTCTCAGCAACAGTTTTCTGAACACATTCATAAAATTTTCTCAATCAATGAATTCTAAAAGTAAAATCGATTCCACAGCACCGCACTGGGGGTGGGGCCCGGGGAGGGGTGGGAAGTGATAGAGAGGAGGAATCTCTCTCTCTCTCTCTATATATATATAATAAAAATATATATCATAAAAATAATATATATATGATTTTTTCTAAGTTAAAATTACATCCTTCCAAACCCGCTGTTATTTATCAATAACAGAACATTGAGTTTAATTAATTCAGTTTTATCTAATATTTATTAAGTAGCTATCATGTCATTAAGATTGTTAAGTATTATATGCAAATACACAGGGCTTTATAGGTGGTGTGGGACATAGCTCTAATGCTCGTGAAACTAAAACTTGTTGGGAGATGACATTTGTAGACACATGACAATTGAAGATGATGTATAATAGTCCATAACAATTTACATACCAAGAACTGTGGGCAATATCATTTTATTAATTAATTTTGCAAATCAATTATTCCAAGTGGGATTTATTTTCTGCTTGTTCCTGCATTTGGGATATGTTGCTTCTAGGTGATATAATATTACATGATTAAAAGGAAAAGTGATTTTAAAAATAAATTCCAGGAGAGAGGCAGGTGGGGGGGTGGGAAGAGAGAGAGAGAGAGAGATGTGAGTGTGACAGGGAACATTGATCAGTTGCCTCCCATATGTACCCCAAGTGGGAATCAAAACCGCAACCTGGGTATGTGCCCTGACCAGGAATCAAACCCACATTTTTTTGGTATACAACATGATGCTTCAACCACCTGAACAATCCATCCAGGGCTCTAATCCTTAGTTCTTAACTGGTGTTTGTGTTTGCATGTGACAAAGTAGTTTTCTCTAACAAGTATTACATGTGCAATAAGGACTTGTTTTACAAAATCTTACTTGGCATTCCAATTTAAAGCAAATTTGCAAAGTAAACAATTCCAGGGCACAATTAGATATCTTCCATGTTTCAGCCCTGGCTGGTGTAGCTCATTGGATTGAGTGTGGGCTGGGAACCAAAGGGTCGCCGGTTCGATTTCCAGTCAGGGCACATGCCTATGTTGTGGGCCAGGTCCCCAGTGGGGGCCACATGAGAGGCAACTACACATTGATGTTTCTTTCCCTCTCTTTCTCCCTCCCTTCCCTTCTGTCTAAAAAAATTTAAAGAAAAGAGATTTCTCCTATGTTTCAGAACTATTGTCATCCTTACTCATCACTCCTTGATTTTTCTCTTTTCTTTTTAATCTTGACTTGAAAGATGCCAGGATTCTTCTGGTCCATTAATTATCTTTGAGATAGAAACTTTTCTGTCAACTTTATTTTTTACCCTCAAGTCAGGTTTGGGTTTACCTGCACCAAAGATCAACACTTCTATAGATTTCCCTTAAAGGCCCAGTGGTCTCCTTGGTCCTTTCCCAAGCTGCTGGGTAGATTGTACAACTTGTCTGGGACTCAGTTTCCTCATTTATAGGTGCTTGTGCTAGATAATTTTTTAAGATTTATAGTTCTATCCTTCCATGATTCTTTCTGCAACTGTTCCTCTCTTAGGTAGTATGAAGAAAAGCTTGGTAGGGAAGAAAATGTTCTTCACTCCCCCGTCACAAAAAGTTTGCGGCCCTACCCCCCTGAAAGTCGTATCGTACTAGATAGTGCAAAATCCTTGAATTTCTGTGTGCTTAAAGCATAGAGAGCTTTCTTGCTTTATTTACCTCTCAAGCTATTTATGAAGAAAGTTCATTTCACTTCTAAATGTTTTCAGTGCATGAGGTACTGGCTTGATTTATATGAAATTCAGAGATTACCACATTTTTCAGCAAATGTCCCTTGAACACCAGTGTAGTAACTAAGTTCTTCAAAAATTGCCACAAAAAGAGGTGGTATGGTTTATGAGAGAACACATTTTGCATAAAAATTTCAAGAAAAGATTGGCTCAGATGATATTAGAAATGGCAGATAAATGATTGGTAAGTATTAATAGGTAAGGAGTGATGAAAAGATTTCGAGACTGAGATTTTTCTTAGTCAGCACACTCATGGGTTTCAGCGGATAATTGATCATTTTCTCTTTAGTTTGTTAGTCTTGACATAACTCCAGCAAATTTGTACTAGTAACTTGCATCACACGATTAATTCAATGAGTTTGTAAGTCCTTTAAAAATGTCAGTACTATTTAAATATTTTAGCCTCTTTGTGGAAGATTAGAATATAGAAAGTTATTATAAAATGATATATTTTTCTCACCTTTGGAAGACTTTATTTAAATGCATCAGCACCACCAGACTCAAATGCCAAGAGAGAAAGACGATTCTAAATAGAAGATAAAATTAAATTGCGCTATGAGAGAGCCAGTTACTGGAACCACATGCTTCTGGGGACTTGAAAGGATGGGTAGAAAGACTAAATAATGTTTAGAATCTGATCTTGGTTAGCAACTGGGAAATTACAAAAAGAGAATTTTCTACAAATACATTTGGCATGAGACAATAACTTTCATAAGTAATCACAACTTTGAAAATACTATGCTCAGAATGGCCAAAGCTACAATTGTAAACTAAAATATGCCAGTTGTGTCTAGGCAACTGAATGAATTAGTAGCTAATAACACCCTAAAGTCATACTATGGAAGTATATAGTAATTCAATATTTACCAGATTAGTATACAATATGGAAACCTTTTAGTTTTTGTGTGTATAACTTTAAGATTGCATGTTTGACAAATGCAGTATCTTCTCTCTTCTCCCAGAAAGGCAGTATTGTTTACATTCATTACTATTTTCCAATGGTTAAACACTTACCTTAACCATTTATCTAAATTCTTCATAATTGACTTCTGGTCAAGATGGTGGCATAAGCAGACATGGCTCACCTCTTTACACAACCATGTCAAAATTACAACTAACCATCACTCAGAACCATCAGAAACCTAGTTGAAGCCTAACAACTGCAGAGTTAAAGAAATCACATCCATCCAGACTGGTAAGAGTGGTGCAGATGTGGAATGGGCTGGTCACATATCCACATGTTGTGGATAAAAATTCGGGAGGGAAATCTCGGGAGCGAGGAGTCCCAGCCCCACACCAGCCCAGGGTTCTAGTGCCAGAAAGATAAGTCCCTACAACTTCTGGCTGCAAAAACCAGCAGGGATTGAGTCAGTGGAAGAAACTTCTGGAGCCCCAAGGAGTTGCTCTTAAAGAACCCACACAAGATTTCACCTACTCAGACTTACTCCCTCTGAGCCCCAGCACTGGGGTAGCAGCTTGAAAGGCACCAGTGGCTACTGGGAGAAAATGAAGTGTCTGGCATCAAGGTGAGCAGCGGCCATTTTTCCTTTTCTAAATTTTCCCATCACAGTCACAGAGCCCGAAAGCTGGTGCCATATCTGAAACTCCATCAACCAGGCTAACCCTGTTTCATGTACCTTGGAGATCCCCAGAGACTCTGCCCCATTCAACTTATGGACCACCCAAATACTTTCCCATATGAATGGCTAGTCTTGGCTCAAGGCTTACAACTTCCTAAATCCTCTCAGAAAAGCAACAGCTGGCCTCAGTGAGCCCCAGGCCCAGCACTAGCAGCAGCTAATCTGCATTCACAGCTTGGCTTCCCCTGGGAGTCTCCGAGTTCAACACAAGTAGCATTCATCTCAGATTACTTTATAGCTCAGGCAGGGTGCCCCAGGGCAAAACACAGGTGGAGGCTGAGCTTGGCCTGCACCACCTGGGAAACCCCAGGGCCAGACCACTCACTGGACAGCTACAGACCATACAAGAGCACCACCACCCCTGCACAGCTGATCCTCCACAGAGGGTGGATGTTGGCGGTCAGTAGCCACAGCCAGTCCTTGAAGACGACTGACCTGGGTAAATCCCTCCTATTGATCTGCCAACAGCAGCCAAGGCTCAACTACAGGAAGAGGGTGTATACTCAGTCCATACAGAAGGCACACATCAAGCCCAGCTTGGGTGATAGGGGAGGCTGTGCCTCTGGACCCTACAGGACACCTACTACATTAGGCCATACTACCAAGACACAGAGTCAAAGCAGCTCTATCTAATACATAGAAACAAACACAGGGAGGCTGCCAAAATGAAGAGACAAAGAAACATGGTAATGAAACATGAGTGTTGCCCATTGAAAATAGTTGCCTTAGGAAATTGCATACTTATTTTGGTTATGGCATCTACACAAGTTTAAGAGAGCAGAAAAATATGATAGAGGCAGGCAGGGCTTTATAGTGGTAACAATAATGTAAGCCCTGTTCCTTAGAAATATTATTGTATTTTATATGAAAATATGCATGTGTCCAGTCCTTGTTCAATCACAAAAGTGGAAGATAGTTCCTATGGAAAAATGTGGAAAATCAGAAGGTTAGAAAAGGAACTATAAGATCAAAATCAATATGTGGCCCAGAAACAATCACCCCAGCTCTTCGGACTCCCATGTAACCTCATAGAGTGGGTTCAAGGCCATCCACACTGTCCACCACCGCTGGCCACCCTCAGCTAGCCCACTCCCAGTTCTGTATCTCCCACTTCTGTGCTAACTGCAGTCATATGTGTGGTTAAGGTGTGGGAAGGCTAAATATCTGTGTGTTCAACTTAATCAAATAATTAGAAGTGGTGCATTCAAGAGTCCTCATTCAATATTGACTGAGTGCTTCCTGTTTCCTAGACACAGTGCCAGGAATGGAGGTGCAATGAGAAACAGTATCACCCTGTACCTCAATGTGTTTACGGTCTAACTGGGGAGTTTGGCATTTATTCCTATAAGCCAGTTACAATGAAGTAGGTGTGATTCAATAGGAGAATATGAAAAGTGCTATAGGAGTCAAAAGACAGAGCATTTCATATATGGAGTGACATTTAGGCTGGATCTTGAGAAATCAAAGCAATAAATTTTCCCCAGGTCTATCAGCAGTTTAAATCTCATCTTTAACAAGGATAAAGATAATGAGATCCTCCCCCAATGTCAGAGCCAGAAATATTCATATATCTGTAAAGGGCCAAATACAACTTTGCAATGATAGCAATAAAAATTTATCATCACTTAATTTTTAAAAATTAAGTAATAAAGCAAAAGCTCTGGGTCTTATCAAAGACTTTAGTGTGGTGACATTTCTTCAGTGGTAAAATAGACTGAGATTTCTATAACAGATTTTGCCAGATGGTTCCCTGAATCAATTTACCTAGCACACAAATGAAAATGCGTTTATAAGAACTGTGGGCACCTCCAACACAGAACCTTATAGATAAAACCACAAGACTTCTGAATTCTGTAATGAGTTATGTGGCTGGTCAGCATTCAGGGAACAAAACGTACTGCCCTGTCACTGGCTGCCTGGACCTGAACAGAATGAATGGTTCCATCACACAGCTCACCCTCCTCGTAGATAGAGACCTGGACTCAATTATGGAGCTGACATATCCAGTTTGTCTGAAATGCTTTGAGGACATAAAGAATAATAAATGCTGGGTTACCTCTCACCCTTATCCACTGAAATTTTCTTTCATTCTTGTTATTTTTCTAGAAGCTAGCAGTGAGACTTAAAAAGATGTTGGAAGATTATCTAATGTTACTGACCACTCCCAGACTGAAGCAATTACTCCTTCCTCTAATTCTTCTATTACTCTCTGAATTATTCATTCAATTAATGCAAACGTGTATACACTTCAATATTTTTCAGTTATTTTAAGCCTTAATTAGGTTCTATTAAGATTCCTGATATTTATGCCTCAGGTAGCTGACGAGATTATCATTGCCTTGACACCCAAGATCTCAGTCTTATACTTTCTAAAATGCCCCTTGTTTGTGACTCTTCAGTTTAAAACACATTTGATGCTATTTTAACTTTTTCTACTTGGAGAGTTCTTACAGGCTTTTTAAAACTATGCTAATAGAAATCTAAACCCCAAATATTATTTGAACTGCTGGACTGTTCAGGGATATAAAGTGAGGGAACCCCCAGTAGTCTGAGACCACTAAGCACCTTGGGTGCTGCCACTGGAAATGATGGTCATGAATGCCCACTTATTCTCACTATTGTACCCAGGAAGAGCTCTGCTCACTGAGTAGGGATTAGAAACTCTAAGCCCTTGTGGAGGAGTTCTCTTCAGGTTAATTTGGGGTGGAGTATGTGAGCAGAATGAACAACCTCTCTAAGTGCCTTTCTTTGCCATTCTACAGTCACATGATCCCAGAAGCAAGCTGTGACTGGCTACGGCTCACAGGGAAGCAGAGAGAGCAGGTAGGTACTGCTGAGGACATTCTGAAAGCAGAGCAGGTTTTGAGGCCAGCAGGGGTGTGCAAAGCCTATGTTTGACATCCAGCTTTACCTCTGATAAGTAAAGAGCTTGGAAGTCCTCGCTCCTGTCCTTACAGCAAGAAATAAGCTGAGCAATCTGGAAAATCAATGACTTTTCTTGGACCTATTACAGAATTGAGATTGTAGGGTAAATTACCACTCTGAACACTAGAGAAAACAGGTGAATACAAAGAATCACAGGTGAGATCAGCTTAACTGAAGCAGAAGCCACTGGAGCCACAACTGGTAGAAACACTTAAATGATAATCTTGACAAATTGCTGTAGGCTGAGTGTGGACTAGCACAAGAGTGATAAACTGGGGGCCGCAACTTTGGGGGACTGCCACACTTTCAGGATTTTATTTCCAGGAGCCTTAATATATTCTCCTGGTGAAGGGCAAAGAAAATCCCTTCATGTTTCTGGCAAAGAGAGGAGGAAAGTCCCTATTTTGAAATATACCCAAAGCATTCTCCATAACAAAGGGCTACCACTCAGGGGAAAGGCTTTATCAAGGGCAATTATCCAACTCCCGAATCCCCTAGCCTTCCTGACTCAATGAATAGTAGACAAATAAAAGTTATGAAACACTTATGTTTCAGGGACACAGGCCCACTGAGGGCCTGAGATTTAATAATAATATTATAGAGCATTTGTTCTTCCCCACTCTTTACAGCCACATCAGTAAGATTCCAAAGTAATAACTGGATTATTCCTGAAAGAGCTGCAAGGCACAGGCTTTAGTTAAAAATTTGGCCTAAGGGAAACCCAAAGGCACCAAGGGAGACAAAAACAGGGACTCTGTAGAATATTGAAGACTCTGATATTTACAGACACAGCAAATATTAAACCCAGCCCAACTCCTAGCCAGGTTAACATAAAGCCTCACAATGCAGATTTACTTACATTACCCAACGTACTGTGTTTGGTTTCAACAACAATAAAAAATCACAAAGCAATACAAAAAAAGAAAGAAAGAAACCCCAAACTTTGAAAAGACAAAACAGGCATCAGAACCAAACTCAAATGACACATATTTTGGAATCGTCATACAGAGAACTTAAAGTAACTGTAATTAACATGCTATGGGCTCTAATAGTAAAAGTGGACAATGTGCAGTAACAGATGGGTAAAGTAAGCAGAGAGATGAAATGAGAAAGAATCAAAAGGAAATTCTAGAGATCAAAAACACAGTAATAGAAATAATGAATGCCTTTGAGTAGACTGGACATAGCCCAGGGAAGAATGGGTAAGCTTGAGGATACCTCAATAATTCTTCCTAGAGTGAAATGCAAAGAGAAAATTACTCATAGCTAATGGTGTTCCTTTGCAGGTTGCAATCTTTTTTCCTTTGGCTGCTTTAGGATTCTCTCCTTGTCTTTGATTTTTGACAGTTTTATTATAATGTGTCTTGAAGGAGGTCATTTTGCGTGAGATGATAGGGTGATCCATTAAGTTTGTAAACTTAGATGTTCAAGACTCTGAAGTTTGGGAAGTTCTCAGCTATTGTTTCTTTGAATAAACATTCTGTCCCCTTCTATCTCTCTTCTCCTTCTGAAAACCTGATTATCCTAATATTTATACATTTGATGGAATCCATAGTTTATATAGGCTTTATTTATTCTTTTTTATTTGTCTCTTCTGATTTGGTTATTTCAAAGTTCTTGTTCTCTAGATCATTTATTCTGCTTTTGATTTCATCTACTCTGTTGTAGATGCTCTGTACTGCATTCTTCTTTTCATTCATTGAATTCATCAGCTTTAGAATTTTTGTTTAATTTTTTATGATTTCTATTTCTTTTTTTAAATTTCTCATTTTGGTCATGCTTTTATTTTCTGATTTCATTGAATTGTCTTTCTGAGTTTTCTTTTAGTTCATTGAATTTCCTCAAAACAACGTTTTGAATTCTTTATCAGCTAGATCGCAAAATTCTGTGACTTTGAGCTCAGTTATTGGACAATTATTATCTTTTAGCGTTGACTTGTTTTCTTGATTCTTCCTGTTTCTTGTATTTTTTGCATTTCTACTTTTCACATTTGATTTAGCAGATACCTTCTCAAACTTTGCTAGTTGCCTTCACCTGGGGTATTCTGCTCATTGATCCTGTTATATCCTGCTCCACACTGCCTGCTCCTTCTTTTGGTAAATTTCTTAAGCTTTTCTGTCTTCTCTAGTTTTTGTAATTCATCAGACCTATTGCTAGATATCTCTCTTTTGTTTTCTGGAAGGTGGTGCCACAGTTCAAACTGGTGGTTTCTTACTTGTCTATAGATTCTCCTGTTTTTCAGATAGCACTTGATTTATAGGACTGGCTCTTACTGCTGCACTCCTAAGTGAGCGCAAAAAGCCAGCTGCAGGGTGGAGGAAGGTATGGGATTAGAACATGGGGCTTTACCGGGGGGTGGGCAGGGAGGATGCCTCTGGACCTAGTGGGGGCATCCTTGGATGAGGTTCTTCCAGAAGCTCATGACTTCCTGAATGCATTCAGCATGAACTGCATCACTTTAATTCCCTTTATATTTTTATCTGCCTCTTTCCTGATCTCCTCCCTCCTCCTAGTCAAGGTAATCCTATCTCAGTACTCTGGGTACTGCTAGAGAGAAATGAGTTTTTCCAGCTACATCCCAGATGGGAATAGCTGGGCACACACTCACACTCTCCTTTTACCCCATGGCAGGGATGGCTTCCAGATAGTTCGGCCCCACTCTGTGTCCTTTTGGTGGAGGGGTAGTGTTGGCCAAGTCCCTTCTATCCTCTTCACTACATCAGTTTTTTAAAACTTTTCTTCCAATGGCATGTTGGAATCTCCCCTTGGGAATGCTGGATTTCTACAAACTCTTTTTTGTTCATGGCTATCTCTGTGCACATCAGCTTCCCTAGTTTCTCCGAAACCATGACAAAGGAGTTGGGAAAAGGAACCAGCTCCATTGGTTCTGTAGAGTCTGCCTGCCAGTTACAGGATGTACAATGGGGTGAGGCTCCTTCCACTTCAGTATAAGGTGCTGGATCCCACATCTCCCACTTGTGTTTATTGATAGATACCTAATTAGTTGTTTCAGAAGGGAGGGAAAAAGAAGGACATCTTACACTGCCATCATGCTGACGTCCTTTCTCTGGAGCACTTTAATTCTTTAGAAACAATTCATTCTGTAATTAAATTGTGTTTGTTGAAAGGGGGTGTTTGAATACATGCCTTAAAATAGACTTTCTGAACTTGGAAAAATTTCCCTCAACTCTCTAATTTTTGGGGAGTCACTGGCTTTTTAAAAATTATACTAAAGCCCAGCAAAATGCATAAACAGTCACATAAAATGCTTTATGCTATCTTAAGGGGCTCACACTCCTTCTGAATTCCACCCATGAATCCTCCAGGGACCCCCGAACTTCGCATTAAGAAAGCTTATACTATATTTTGTGATTTGTAAGTAAAAATGTGCATAGATATTCTTTCATTGGTTCTGACACAGGGAAGAAGATATAAATGACCTGCACTCTCAGAAGTTTTCATCAGTAAAACTTTTTTTTCTGTCCCAATAAATATACTTATTTAAAATTTACACTGAGATATCCTTGTCAGTTTGTGTAATATATATTAAAACATAATTTCTAATTGTGATTTAAATTAATAGTTATATTATTATTTTATTTTTAGATAGAAAATAACAAGAGAAGTTCTAATATTTTCTTTACTCAGTGTATCTTCTTGCACACCTCCTAAAGTACAAAGATTCCATTTTGTTGACTGCAGCGCTGGATCAAAATGGGGGCCAGGAAGATGTAGGTGCCTTAATTAAACAGAGTCTAGTGATGTGAGGGCATCCTGCAAGCAATCTGGTGCATCCACAGGAAGAAACAGTGAAAGTACCATAGGCAATATTTCATTTCATTTCCAAAGCAAGCACACTATTACTACATTTTTATTTCATGTGTATTTACTTACACTATTTAACAAGCACATTAGCACTTACTATACAGTAAGCAGTATTTTGAGCATTTTGCAAATATTGGCTCATTTTATACTTTTAATAAACTGATGAAGTAAATACTATTATTCTCCTAATTATATATTGACACATTAAAATGGTGTTTCTAAGTTCACTGAGTTGAGCTCTTCACTCTTGGGGCTAGATGATTTCCCTGGAGAAGTGGAGGTCGAAGTGGAACAGCAGCGGCTTAGTGAAAGTAGCTCCGGCATGTAGGGGCCACAGGCATCCCTGAGAAAAGGGGATAGGAAAGACAGCCAGTCTTCGCCTCGCGGCTCTTTTGCCCTTGCTGGATAGGATCCAATCAGGCACTACAGCCAGTGACCAGGCCTTGGGGAGACCAATGACCTTCGGGGTTGTTTTTTGACATATTAGGGCAGCTAAGGCTACACTTTCCTGAGAAGGATCTATGCTAATCTTGTTCTTCACTGGAAGTGCTTAAACCTTATCTTAAAACAAGTTCCTGCACCTCAAGGCTCGATTTCATCTTAACTCCTTTTTACTTTAGTGCAAGTCACTGGAAAAATCGTTTTGTTTTTCTCTCCCTTTTTTTTTTTTTTTTTTGTTGTTCAGAAGCTTTTCTTTATACAAAAATATGTCAAAGGGAGAGAAGATAAGAGTAATGAAATATAGTCAAACAATCTCATTTTCAAAACTCTCCGTCCGTCACCTTACACGTGTGCCTGATTAGAAGCCATGCATTGTTATTCTTCCTTTATTTCCAAAATGCCTGGAAACAACCATTTCTGACTTCATTGGTAGATTCAGGGGCATTGGAAAAACTAGGTGTCAGTGGGAGGGGTTTTAGCATATTTTTATGTCCTAGGAACATTTTTCTCTTTGGCATTTACTTACTTAGCAAAATTTGCTCTGTGTGTATATCCTACACTTTTAGCATCCCATTTAAAAATGATGTGTCGAAGGAATTCGCAATCCTAGCTGAAGTTCTTCAGGGAAAATAAATAAGTGTCTACTTCCCTTATTTTTTAAAATAGCACTTATGTCTTCCTGCTATATTTTATACATATTTTTGTCTGTCCAAGAAAGCAAGGAGTATGTTTTAGTCACTGCTGTATACTCAAAGCTTAAAATTGTCCCTGGCATATAATTGCCCTGAATAAAATTTTGTCATATGCATGGATGGATAAATACATTTAATAACCGTGAAGTGAGTTGATTGCCCCAAACACTGCCCTTCCCTGATGCCCTTGGGGAGAGGCAGGCCCTTGCCCCTCAGAGGGCTTGGTCAACATTCTACAAAAAAATGCTGTTGCTCTCACTACAATGGATGTGATAGGGAACAGGTAGTATGAGGAATGGTTACCCTACAAAAAGAAAATTGAGCCCATTGAAAATCTATCAGGCGAACCTAAGAGAAGGCATAAATAAGTGGTCACTTTGGCCTCTGTTAAACAACAATGTCAGGATACTGAGAAGCAGGAATTGAAAGCTTCATATAGTCAAATGTAAATGAAGAATGAAGCAGAATAGTTTGAATCGACTCTTTAGAAAAAATTTTTAAAGAAGTAATGTATGCAATATTAATGTTGTGTACATATTATAGAGTCTAGTAAATAACTGTTGTGTTTAATTTATTTCAATAGCTTCAACATACATACTTTTTCACTCTGGTACTTTTGGAATAGATTGATTTTCTCAAGTACTTCTTTTGATCTCTTAATTATGCTGAAAGAAGATGGGTTGCCTCAATATTTTTATTATATAAATCTCTTGTCTTGAAGGAATAAAATTGGTTTTTTAAAAATTTACAATGAGTTATTGATGAGAAATTCAGTGAACTTCTGTGGATCAGATAGTTGAAGGGAAAGTAATTCTAGCAGTATAACCTTATGAGAAATCAGCAGTTTTAAATTTTATTATCAAAATTAACAATACAATCTTCTCTGTCATCAAATGTAATGCCATTTACCTTTTTTAAAAAAGTGTCTATTATTCATGTTAAAGGATCCCAAACAATGTGGCTATTTAGTCAAGCCTAAAACAAAAAAAGCACTTTAATATCTAATAAAGAATAGCAAAATTATAAAGTGTGTCAAGTATTAACAACTTTATTTCCATTTTTATCAAAATTAATAATTTTGGAGAATTTCTATATTCTGGAAGAAAATGTGAACAGATTTTGGATCTTGGGAATAATAACTTGCACAAATAATTTATTTCTTAAGTTTTTACAAAATTACAGTTCTTACTGTTACCTGAGGCAGAACAGGTATGACAATGAATTATTAAAATATTTTGCCCCACAGCTGCTGGTTATAAAGATAGATTCAAATGAAATCTAGTTTTTATCATATTGATTAGTTCATTTAACCTCATGGCAAGAAAAAGAGAATGTTTAGTGCCTAGGGATCATGTATTAAGTTTTACTGCCTAACAAATCACCCTGAACCTCAATGGCATAAATAACCATTTAGTTGTAGAACTTACACATTTGTGGGTTGACTGGTGATCAGCTGATCCTAGCGGGGCTTGGCTCATGTCAGTGGGGCATGGCTGATTATGGCTCGGCCTTTTCATGTGTCTGTGGTTTGGCTGTTAGTTCTGCTCTAGGCCAACCTTAGTAGGCTGCTCAGCTGGAGTGGCCCTGCTCACCTGCCTCTTATCTTTCTGTTGGGTCCACATGGTTGGCTCAGGCTTGTCTTTCTCATGATGCTATAAACTGAAATAAACAAGGCTTCCTGAGGCCTTGTCTGGAAACTGTACACTGTCACTTCTGCAAAAGCAAGCCCAACCCAGAACTGAAGAGTAAGGAAAATCTATTCTGCCTCTTTTCTTCTAGGGGAAATTGTAAAATGTGTGGTTACAGGGAGGTATGAGAAATTGGAAGCATTCATGGAATTTAGTATAGGTGGAAAGAGGAGATTCATATTTAAAACATTAGGAAGTACAGTTCCATTTTTAGTTTTCTGAGGTAGTTCCATACTGTTTTCCACAGTGGCTGCACCAGTCTGCATTCCCACCAACAGTGCAGTAGGGTTCCCTTTTCTCCACATCCCCTCCAGCAGTTATCTGTTGCTTTGTTGATGATGGCCATTCTGACTGGTGTTCCACTACTGGGATTA
The DNA here is from genome assembly GCA_004026765.1 of Micronycteris hirsuta. Lineage (NCBI taxonomy): Eukaryota > Metazoa > Chordata > Mammalia > Chiroptera > Phyllostomidae > Micronycteris > Micronycteris hirsuta. The sequence continues at coordinate 184 of PVJI01015423.1, read as the reverse complement.
TACCCTAAGAACCCTGAAACACCAATTCAAAAGAACCAATGCACTCCAATGTTCATAGCAGCACAACTCACAATAGCCAAGTGCTGGAAACAACCTAAGTGCCCATCTACAAATGAGTGGATCAAGAAACTATGGTACATCTACACAATGGAATTCTACGCAGCAGAGAGGAAGAAGGAACTTA